>JZKD02S0662014.1:274840-301016 GCA_000966675.3 Picea glauca | reverse complement strand
TCTATCAAGACCGAGCCAAACCCTCAACAACAAAGGCGTCCCTCTGAAGCCAAAAACGTGCTCTGATACCACATGTAAGTTTTAAACCTGTGAAGTAAAGCAATGCATATATATTGTTAAGCAATACAGAAATTAATCAATGGCTCATACACATAATACACAGAGATCTTTACCGGAAACCCTCAACCGGGAAAACCTTTCTTTTTCATTATATCGAATTTCACCATTCGCCATACAATATATACAATGTTTTTAGGTATTCCATAAATACCAAAACCCTAATCCCTTAATCCGAGATTAATTTACAAATCAGCTAAAAATAGCAAAATCCGCTAAAAATAGAAAAAACCGCCCCCCAAAAAAATTTCGGGGCGTTGCCCCAAAAAAAAATCCGCTAAGGGATCGTCAGACGCAGTCGTCGTATCTGACGCACCCACACACACACACATGCAAAGAATATAACACATACCCAACACAACTCCCTATGTTCAAGAACCTACTTGAACCTTTGAGGACACCAGTCCTCCCTAGCACCTCCCAACCACCCTAGATTATGAATATGAAATACTGAAACCTATTATAGTGATATAGTGTTCAATAAAATCTTACCAGTCTCATCACTGTTCTACAAGATTTTTCTATTCAGACTTCCTCACTATCCTCTAGCATGCATCTGCTGCCCATTCTGTTCTTCTGCCTTTTGTGCTCTATGTGCAATTCCCATTCCATGCACCTTTTGTTTCCTCTCCTTTTTAGTTGCTGCACAACCCCTTTTCTTCCTCACACAAGCATTACTTCACCTTCACAACGACATCAACCACAATAATTCTAACAGCAACGACCACCTCATCTCTTCTCTATGCCGTGCATATATATATTTTGTGCACCTTGTGCATGCAATGCACACAATGCCTCTGCATACTCATACTGCGTTGATATCCTCCACAACTCGAGTGCTCTGTCTGATCATCATCGTGATTCTTCAGCTTCTCTACCCGTTTTTCTACTCGTTCAGCATCATTGTATGTTATGTTGAGATTCCTCAGCCTCTCTGGCAGTTGAGACTCTTCATCTTCTCTGTGATAGTTGAGCTCACCTTCTCTGTTCCAGTTACAGGCTTCAATGCTCATCCAGTTGTCAATCACCTCCATGAGCATCTTCATCCCTCTTGAAGATTCCCAGAGACTCTTCATCTCCTCTGTCAATCACCCCGAAGTGTCTTCAAGTCCTCTGGTAGAAACCATTAGTGGTTTCTGGCAGTTACACTGTGACGTGCATCAGTAGCCCTCCGATCTCCTTCAGTTTCATCTACACCATTGGATTAGCTCTGAAGGATATTGTCATGATTTATCTGTTTCACACTTTCGCAATTCAGAGATTCTGTGATGAGGCATCTTGAATCTTCATGTCATGAGTTCTGAAAAGGAGCTTGGCTGCTCTAGCTCCCTCCTCTACATGACCACGGGCGGTGACCACTGTCTGCGCTAAAAGGCATTGCGAACTCATGATATTCATCGACCTTGATCGACAGTCCACAATCTTGATGAATCAACGATTCAGATATTTTCGCGATCTCACATCTCGTTGTTCCTTAGATGGAGGCTCTCGTCACTCCAAGTCACGATAGGAGAAACTACGAGATGGAGCTCATATCGACGGTCCATGTTCTAGGTGATCTGATGGTCCTGATCTTTTCGCGATTTTGCATCTTGTTGTTCCTTAGATGGAGGCTCTCGTCACTCCAAGTCACGATAGGAAAAACTACGAGATAGAGCTCAGATCAACGATCCATGTTCTTGGTGATCTGATGGTCCTGATCTTTTTGTGAATTTGCATCTCATGGTTCCTTAGGTGGAGGATCTTTTCACTCCAAGTCACGATAGGTGAAGCTCCGAGATGGAGCTTAGATCAACGGTCCAGAACCCTTGGTGATCTGATGGTCCAGATCTTCTTGTGAGTTCATATTTCGCGATTCCTTAGATGGAGGTTCTTGTCACTCCAAGTCGCGATAGGTGAAGCTCCGAGATGGAGCTTAGATCAATGGCAGAACCCTTGGTGATCTTACAGTCCAGATCTTATCGTGAGTTCGCATCTCGCGATTCCTGTGATGGAGGTTCTCATCACTCCAAGTCATGATAGGTGAAGCTCTGAGATGGAGCTTTGTGGTGCTCTGATATTTCACCAAGCATCCTCTTGATCAACGATGGATGTACCCCACACTTAGATTGAACGCCCAAGCTCTATTCTCATCTACTGCATGCTACTCCTCTCTGAATTCCTATCTGACGGTCATCGGGGATTCTGAATAAGATCCAACATTCACTGTTGCTCCTCCTCTTCCATTATCACTGCGTTGTTGATCATGCTGATCTTTTCCATAGCTGTTCTTGCCATCAATGACAAGCTTACTCTCAACTGTAAACCTTCCAACTACTTGCCATCAATGAAAAGCATACACTGCCTGTAAAACATGCCAACAAGACGTTTATTCAAGAATTCGATTTCAAAATTTTGAAGGACAGGTGAGAACATGGTTCTGAGGACTGCCGAAAACTTCCATAGGATCATATGATGAGTTAGAAAGAACCTTTCTTAGATAATGGGGATAGAGAAAAGATCACCTTTACTATCTAACTGAATTTGGATCTTTAAGAAAGAAAACTTCAGAAATAGTTCTCAAATTTACCCAAAGATTTAATAAATTATATAATAAGATACCAGCTGAGGTCAAACCTTTCCAACCTGTAGCAAAAGTAACTTACGCTAGGGATTTTGACCCCAATTTTTCTTTATTGTTGAGAGAAAGAAAATCTATCGATCTCACCAAAATGCAGGATGATGTCATGGAAATTGAGTCAAATATGATGGCATCAGGGAAGTACAAAACAAAATTTGAAATGGGAAATAAAGAAACAAGGAGATTCAGGGAACAAGCAGGACCCTCTGGAGTTGGAAGATCCTCAGAAGATAAGATGGATGATATGGCTAAAATAATCAAAGAATTGTCGAATAAAATCTCGAGAATGGAATTAGACCAATCAAAGAATGATCAGTTCCCTAGAAAGAATTTTAGAAGGAATCCTAACTCTCAAATAAAACAAAGGCAAATTAAGAATGAAGAACAAAAGATTCAATCCCCCTTTAAGAATGAAAATTTTATAGGAGGAGAAGACATACGAAATTTTGAGGAGTTCGAGGAAGATATCAATAATCTTGGCAATGATTGTCAAGAACTTTATTTGATGAGACAAGATTATGAAAAATCTCTAAATGCAGGAGGTTGGTCTAATAACAATGAGAGTATGAATATTACAAATGATTCTTCTTATCAAGGAATCGTTGATAGTATAATGGCCGAGCTTCAACATAAATATAATCTAAGGCCTAGAAACATAAATTTCACAACTGCCCTACCAAAAAAAAATTTTCCGAGAGGGGAAACAGACGAGGCAGCTCCAAAAGATGCTAAAAAATAGACTGTTAAAACCAAGGCTGTTGACACACAGTCCACCAAGACAAAGGTAGCAAAAACACCAATTGTTAATACAAGAACAACGGAAATTCCCATGGCAGAAACAAAAACAGTTGAAACAAAAGCAACACAAATTAATAAATCAGAAAAAATGGAAATAGAAATAGAAACTAAGGAAGCCAATAGGGCAGTGGGAAGTTTTAATCTAGAGAATGAGATTAATAAAATCAAGATCCCTGTACCTATGGTCAAACTAGAAAAAAACCCTGTATACAGGAAACAAATTGCCAAAATGATAAACTTTTCAGATATTGAAAGTCAGGCTAACGTTATAATTTTGGAAGACGATAAACCAAATATAATCTTTGGTCCACAATTTGAAGGTGCCAGAGATACCGTCGCTCCCTTTTATATTATGTTAACTATAGATGATCATCTACTTCATAATTGCATGTTGGATTATGGAGCTTCTCACAATGTGATGCCCAAATGTATTATGGATAGACTAGGTCTCGAAATTACTCGACCATATAGAGATCTATATTCTTTTGATTCAAGGAAAGTCAAATGTATGGGTATGATTAAAGATTTAGTGGTTAATCTTGCACAGGTTCTTGTAAAAAGTGTTTTGATGGATGTAGTTTTTGCTGATATACCTCCAAAGTATGGCATCTTGTTATCCAGTTCTTGGGGCATTAAACTTGGAGGATCCCTCCAACTAGATATGACATACGCTACAATTTCGGTTTTCGGCGGACAGTTCACCCGCTTATACAAAGAAAGAAGGATAGAATTTACAGTAAGTGATCCACTAAATCCGAATAAATACCCTTTTTATATCGTAGATCAAGATTTAGGAAACTGTATTTTATCAATAGATGATGATTTAGGAGAATGTATAGAAAAATATTGTACAGAAAAAGATTGTATAGAAAAAGAAAAAACAGAAAAACCAAATAAAGATGTATATAGTATTGGAGTTTGGAAAATGTACTTCAATGGTGCTTCGTCTTGTGAAGGAGAATGAGCTGGAGTGTTATTTGTGGAACCAACAGATGAGTTCATTATCCCTTTCTCTTACAGGTTACAGTTGGACATTGATTACACCAATAATGTATGCGAATATGAAGCCATGGTTTTGGGATTAGAAGCTGCTAGGAAGTTGAAAATTAAAAACTTGGAAGTCTATGGTGATGAAGAATTAATTATAAAACAGATAAATCGTCAGTACCGAGCTAAACAACCTAGGTTAAGGTCTTATAGAAATTGTGCCTAGGACCTGATTGAAAACTTTTTCTCATCGGTTAATGTTCACTACATTCCCAGAGAAAAAAATCAACAGGCAGATTCATTGGCCAAAGCAACCTCAACGTTTGTACCTCCTACTGTTTTCAAACTAAAATATCATATAGAAATGAGGCACAAACCTTCCATACCAAAAAATATACAACACTGGCAGGTTTTTGAAGATGATGAACAAATCAGACAATTCCTAGAAATGGTGGATGACTTTGCCGAAACACATATTGACCAAGAAAATCAGAATGCCCATGTTTGGATTATGCAAGAAGGAGAATATATTCAAGAGTTTCAAGCTAAGATTTCTAATCACCGTATGTTGATACAAAAAATAATCAGATCCCCAAAGGTTTGATTCCCCTGGAAAGATTATTTAATCATGACGACATTCCCTTGAAGTCTACTTTACAACCTTGGCTAGAAGAAGTTGAAGATTTTGATATAGGCACCAAGGAAACTCCTAGGTTGGTAAAATTATCTAAATACCTTCCTCTTGAAATAAAAAGTAAATATGATGAGTTTCTCAAACAATATAAGGATGTTTTTGCTTGGTCCTATGATGAATTAAGAACTTATGATACCACCATAATTGAACATAAAATTCCTTTGAAGACGGGTGTACAACCATTCAGGCAGAAGCTCAGACAAGTAAACCCTATATTACGGCCTGTAATATAAAAAGAGGTAAAGAAATTTCTGGATTCCAATATCATTGTCCCACTTAGGTACTCCGAGTGGGTAACTAATTTAGTTCCGGTCAGGAAGAAAAATGGTGAGATTGAACTGTGCGTGGACTTCAAAAATCTAAACAAATCATCACTCAAAGATAATTATCCATTACCTAAAATGGATTACGTGTTGGAAAAAGTAGTAGGAGCTAATAGAATGTATATGATTGATGGCTTTTCAGGATATAACCAAATCGCAGTCCATGAGGATGACAAAGAGAAAACCGCATTCACCACCCCGTGGGGCACCTTTATGTATGATAAAATGCCATTTGGTTTAAGGAATGCATGAGCAACTTTTGGTTTTAGGAATGCATGTATGATAAAGTCTCAGAGACACTGAACTCAAATATGATATATTGGAAAAGAAATCTTATGCAATGGTAAAAGCCCTCAAAGCTTTCAGAACTTATGTGCTACATTCTAAAATCATAGCATATGTACCCACCAGTTCTTTTAAAGATATATTGGTTCAACTCAATAGTGATGGAAGGAGAGGTCGATGTCTTGCCAAAATTCAAGAGTTTGATCTGGAAGTGAAACCTATGAAGCTCGTCAAAGGAAAGGGTTTGGCTAAGCTACTAGACGAATCTAATCTTAGAGCGCTTGGAATAAATCATTTGCAAGCTTATGAAAAATTCCAGATATAGAAGAGTTCAACGATCAAGTGCCTACAACTCAAATATAGGATAAGTTCTCTTCTTCAGCTTGGTACAGTGAGATATTTTCATATTTACTGACTCTTCAATTCCTGAGTGACATGACTCCTTCTAAAGCAAGAACGTTGAAGTTGCACGCAATAAAATATTGTATTGTAGATGGTCAACTATATTGGAAGGATCCTCTGGGTTTCTTATTGAGTTGTTTGATAAAATATGAAACAAAGAAGGTCATAGACGAGTTTCATGAAGGAGTGTCTGGAGGACATCACGCATGGAGAGAAACAACCTATAAAATCCTAAGAGCAGGATATTATTGGCCAAAATTATTCACTGATGTGAATGCTAAAGTCAAACTTGTAACCCTTGTCAATTATTCGCAGGCAAGCAAAAGATTCCTACACTACCTTTGGTGCCAGTAAAAACTGAAGCTCTGTTTCATTAATGAGGCTTCGATTTTATAGGAGAAATAAATCCTCATTCAAGTGTGTAACATAAGTGGATCCTGGCCACTACCGATTATTTTACTAAATGGGTGGAAGCCATTCCTACATGAAACCCAATAGACAGAGTAGTGATCAGTTTCCTGGAAGAGAATATTTTATCAAGATTTTGCTGCCCTTGGAAGATCGTTACCGATAATGCTCAAGATTTTAAGTCCATGGCCATGATATGTTTTTGTCAAAAGTACAACATCGTACTGGGACACTCCATAACTTACTATCCTCAAGGTAATGGATTAGTTGAATCATCAAATAAAAGATTGATCACCATAATTAAGAAGTATTGAATGAAGATAAAAAATCTTGGCATGTGCATTTGAAGTATGTCTTGTGGGAAAATCGGATAGGCACTAATAGATCGATCGAGATGTCTCCTTTCCAAATGGTGTACGGGACTGACGCGCTACTACCTATCAACCTGGATTTTCCTGTAATGAAACTCTGGCAAGACGAGAAGGAGGAGCCAAATCATGTCATTAGAAGAATAAACCAATTGATTGAATTCAAACAGAATAAGGCTGAAGTAGATGAAAAACTCCAGAAGTACCAAGATAAAATGAAAGCCCTGTTTGACCAAAAGGTGAAAGACAAAGAATTCCTTCTTGGTGACTTAGTGATAAAGTGGGATGTTAGGAAGGAATATTTAGGAAAGCACGGTAAATTCGACCATATTTGGTGTGGACCTTTCAAAATCACAGCTTCGGAGGGAAAGAATTCATTTTTGTTAGAAAATCTAGATGGTAAAATTCTTAACACACCTATCAATGGGCATCACTTGAAGCATTTTATGCAATAATCGGTTCCCAAACCTTCATTGTATATACCGGTTTGAGTTCTTTGTTTTTAATTTATAGTTTTTCATTTTCTTGGGTAAGTTTGTTCTTTCATTGTAAATAAAACTAGGTCAGTTTATTAAAAAAAAAAAGTATTATAAAATAAGTAACTAATAGAGTTTGGATATGTATACATTTCTGATATTTTCCATGTTATTTGTAATTTAGGATACTTTCCGAGAGTCAAGAGACTTGAGATATCAGAAAGGTGACATGCACATATACTCACATTAAAATTCTCTCAAAATAGGTGATAAACTAATAGTCTGCTTAGCTGAAAATATAAAGAAATTTTGAGGTATGAACTTCTGCCCTGTAAACTTAAGTCAAATTTTTTAAGAAGACATTAATGAGTAAGAAATAAATCTCATGTTTACTAATATCATCACCTACCCTACAACCATAGGAATGAAAGTTATTTTTAATTATTAAGAATTTTCTCTGGATACAAAAAAAAAGCAATAAAAAGACTTTAAGGAAAAGTTTCAAGAGCCTAGTAAGAAGCTTTCTTAAGAGTGACTGTACTTGCAAAATAGCATCTGAATACTCTCTTTGTTCCCCTATTCATCTTCAAGCTGTACCTTCGCATGATTCTTGATATCATCCCATGATCTTCATAAAGGAGAAAGGTCTCGCCTTAACTTCGAAAACTCATAAACGAATCTTCAAAATGAGAATAGGTAAAGATTATTATAATTCCTATAACTTTAACTGAACCAAAAGTATGTCTATGATAATCCTAACTATCTTATCCCTTCTAACAGGATTAAACTGATTAGTTTCGCTCAAGGAAAGTCCATGGAAAATAAAAAATCCCTATAAGAATTTCCCTGTAGGCGAAGATGTTTTGAAGGTTAGAGGAGGAGTAGTCCAAAGTAATCAAAGTGAGTTGACAGACCTTTGTTGTTAAAATTATAAAAAAATATCATCCCTAGTGTATTGTATACAGCTTGATTGCCCCCACTTCACATTTTAAAACAAGACAGATGGTGAAAGGAAATTCATAAAATGATTGACCCCGTCTAGTCCAAAAGATACGATGAAAGGAAATTCATTAAATGATTTCCCACGTCTCATCATTTAATTGCTAAGTTACTAATTGAAGTGCTGAAAGGAAATTCAATGTGGGAAATTTGATAACTTCAACAGGGTACTAAATAGGCTCGCTGGCAGTAAAGCAATGTCTACGATATTTGGAAGGATGTTATACATGTATTATAAGGTTTTCTAGTAAATATTTCTCTTATCGACTAGAACTATATTCTAAGCTAAATGGGACTCCCTGAATAAAAATATTGAAAATACTTTACCTTGATGCGAAAAAAATCGAGAAGATCCTGGTAGAACAATTAAGGTTGTTTTGATTATCTTAAACAAATCTGAAGTCAGTTTTAGGAAAAGGAAGCCATTGATAAGCCTAAACTCGAGATCAATGAATTATTAAGTTTTGAAAGTTTTTAGAGATAAGGATGAAATCCTAAATCCTTCTGTGTGTTTTATTTCAGATGTGTTTGACAAAAATTCAATAATGACTCCATTTACCCAATAAAGGCACTCAATCTATTGTTCTTCTCGTCCCGCAAGGAAACAAGATCCCTATATGGAGCCTATGTTGAAACATATATATTTTAACATAAAAACATTAGACTTAAAAATTTTCATTTTGTTTAAATAAGGAGAAATGTGCACTTGGATACTACTGTCGATAAAGTCTTCCGACTAATCCAATGGTATAAAGCCTTTTCAAGTTATGGATCCACCCTTTATTTAAAAATTCAAAGCACTAAGACAACTTTCAAAGTATCGGGTTTTGAGGTTTCACAATACACACAGTTAAACATACTATAAACTCCAAAATGTCGATATGCGAAGTCGCAAAACTAGCTTAAATTTAAATCCAATAATTGAACAATTAAAATGATTAACAATAATTAACCTTTTCGTAACTACATGTTTTGGTAATCCTGCCTCAAACGATAACTTAAAACCCCGAAATCCGAAGTCACGAAATCATCCATTAATCGTGATTATTTATAAATGTTAAACATGATTAATATTAATTAATCAATTGCGATTTCGCGATTCGGGAGTTATAGCTTGAAATGAAATAGGTTAACCCAGGACCTGAAACTCCGAAACAAATTAAGGTTAAACATAATTAATTAACGCATAAACTTGGTTTATTAACAAAATAAAACACTTTTATTTTATCGTTGAGTTTATGCTAATTTTAATACGGGTAATTTCAACTTGTTTTTCCGATCACTAAAAATTGACCATTAATGTTATTAAATGATCAACATGAAGAAATGATTTCAAATAAGATCTTGTTTTAATACCAAAATATTTGTATTAAAAGAATTAAACGTATTGTTAGTGAAGGTATATGCAGGTCGAGGTGTCTAAGACAAGAAAGATTTTTTCATTTTCAATTACTTTCACCATTTGGTAGAGCTTTCTTAATAGGATACACAGTCCTATGTGTTTTCTGTGACAAGTAACCGGTTTTTAGGAACTACTACCATGCCACCACAAAAAGATGCTAAGGAAACTAGTGAGAGTTCAGGCCAGAGTTCATAGGTTATCTCCGACACCTCACCCAAAAGTATAAATACAATCAAAACTCGGACACATGTATTCAAAATATTATGGTACAAACTAGTAAACTGCCCTGATGATTCAAGCGACAATGAAAATGAGGACTTATCTCTCAAATACAATACTATCGCCCAGGTAGAGATGCATAAGGTAGAAACAAAGCCGAGTCTTTTACCCTACAATGACATGATTAAATGGGCACTAGATCATGTGGATATCCCAACTAGAACTATTTTTAATTCTCAGAAGGTAGTTGTTGGGTCATTTCGGCTAAAACACATACAGGTGATGTATAATCTTTCTTCAACATCAAACTTCACTTATAATTTCAGTTTTCTAGAGAATTTTAGTAAGAAGGAGTGTGATCAATATGGAAAGAATCTTCCCAACTTGATCAAGGACTAGTCCTCACACCCCAAAAAGTTTAGAGTTGATTCTCATGGCATATACTCGATCTCATCATTACATCCACAGTTCATGTATATAGCCATGATGATGTGCAGACTTTATGGAAAAGAGAACACATCCCATTTCTTTCAACCATGGGTACCCATTATACACATTGTGGCAGAGGGTTATTCTTTTGACTGGGCAAGGATATTGTCGGACAATCTGGCTAGTGAAATTACAAAATACCAGGCAAAGAAATCCAAAGGGAAACTAGCTTCATTTTTCATGTCATCTTATATTATGGATGCCATCTGTTTCATGATGCCTTCCCACTGATGGGCCGGAGATGGACTCCAGATAGTGCAGAGCCAATTCATATTTATCATTCAAAACTATGGGAAGACAAGGAGAAGGATTTATTTTATGAAATTGGTAATTGGGTAGCAGTGCTGATGCACATTGCTATTTTTGGCCACCAACCTCCTAGAATTTCAGATACAATTGTGGCTAACCTGGATAAAGTGGCAGACTAGTATATCAAGGAGTGTTTCTCTTACATCAAAGTTTTTGGTTTTTTAGTTCCCCCATACTCTTTACTGCAATTTTCTCCAGACTGACTGGTGTGTCACGAGGTCGCACAAAAAACTGTACTTAACGGAATTAACAAAGAACTCAAAGCGGTGCCGAAAAATGTATAGCCATCTTTTCCCTTACAGATTGGTGTATTTTCTTTATTGGATTTCGACCACTCCAAAGTGGAAGTTGCCGCCTTGGAAGAAATAAAATTGGTTAACATTGAATTTAAGAAGCATGACCAACAGAAGGTTGTGGGTAACCATATGGCCAATTGCAATCTTAAAAAGTATGAACATGAAGAATCCCCTTAGGATGAAGTATTTCAAGGGGTGAGATCTTACCAAGTAGTTCTGAGCCGAGTTTGAGCTCTATTACCTGGGGAAATGAGTGATTTTTACAAATTCCAAAAACACTGAAGAAGCAGTCTTATGAAAGTGTTACAAGGAAAAAACATAATGTCTCCTATTACACAGCAAACAGAGATCCAGAACCTAGAAGTTGGAAGCTCTAGCAAACAAGAAGCCCTAGAAAACTCAGAGAAATCTGAGATCTTGACTCAAAAAAAGGATATCCCGATGACAGAGATATCTAATGACCAATCCAAAGATCATTCATAAACATTAGAAAAGCAAGGAGAATATAAGCCACTATCTTCACCTGATAAATCAACTACACATGGAACCGAAAAACAGTTATCCACAAAAATTGATAACCCCTTTCATATTGTCACCCCATTACAGTTCACTAGAGGAAACCCCAATGCAGATGTAGTGATCATAGAAGATCTCAAGCCTATCTCTATTGAAGAGATACCTCCCTCCGATTTCTTTTTTAGTAAGAAAAGGAGAGCTGTGGTGAAGAAAGAGATGCACTAGAAAGACGGTACAACGGTAAAAAAGTACAAAGTATTATTTGATGGACAAAATTTGGAAGAGGAAGATTTTACTACAGAGGTAGCCAGTTCTTTGGGAGATTTTGCAACATCTAACCTATTCTTAGTCGATAATCTGAAGGAAATACTAAATCAGAGGAATCAGATGATAATTCAGTTGCAAAATCAAATAAGGGATATAGAAAAGAATGTCAGAGAAGAAGTCAATAAAGGACTGGAACAGGCCAGAGCTAGTGATAAACAAGAAATCCAACTTCTCAAGTATAGTCTTGACGAGATGCATAAGAATATGCAAGAGAACGAAAGATAGACTGTCCAACAAGATGAGTTGATAAAACAATTACAAGTCAAGGTTAGTTCCACTGAAGAAATGGTTGTAGATATAACACAGTTTCAGGCTCAAGCATTGGAAGTGCTAAAGAAACTGGAAATGACACAACATAATATTTTTGCTAAGGCATGGATCATCCAAGATCATTTTCAGGAAGTAAATCAATCATTGGAAAATATTGATTTCAGAGAAAGAGAGGCTATTGCAGCCCAGATCACTTTCCAAAAAGCAGTCATGTCATCCACTAAAGAAGAAATATTTGCAACTCCCATAACTCTCAAATTGACTGTTGCAGAGAAAATTTGAGGGGATATAATATTAAAAACATGGGAGGCCAATATAGCCGAGATTAAAAGAACAACCAAGGAAATAAAAGAGGATTGTGAAGATATTTTTCATTTTCTTAACAAAGAATCACTAGGCCTCGAAAAGGATGATTGTTTTGAAATACTGTCAGATCGACATTGTAAAGCATCAACTTGACATTAAAGAAATCTTAGAGCCAGCTCAGGACGAAATTTTACAGCTAAACAAGGTTGACATTGCCCAAATAGATAGATGGTTGGCGAAGCCAAATCTACAGTTATAGTCAATGATTTCTGAAGATAAAAGGATACAAGACAGGCTGCAACAATTAAAAAAGAAACTATATCTTTTTGAGGCAAAAGATGTAAGAGAACCTTCTAGACTGTTAGTACAATTTTTAAGCAGGTGTGTTGAATGTCTTGAGCAAAGTGAAGGGAATACCTCGAAGAATCAATGAAGTAACATGTGCTTATCTATTTCTGCCGGTAAGAGAGAGATATAGAGAAGAACCAAGTCAAACGGTCCAAGTTTTCATTTTTGTAAACCATTATTACCTAGAAATAGCAAGAATTCCAACCGCCTAGGGTTGAGACTATCTTGTATAAATATATTTTCAAAAGACTAAAGAAAGGCTGCTTCTTGCCAATTGTAATAGAGAAATCTCTCCTCTTTGAGAATTAATACAAGTGCAGATCAGAGACTCCATATTTCGTCAAATTTTGAGTTATGTGTTCTTTTCTTCTTTCATATTCCAACATCTTTATTCATATGTCTTTGATGAATGCCAGATCGCAATTTAGTACAACTTCTACTGTGGTTATATATTTCATTTAGTTATCCGAAACGTCGAGTGGGAGAATGTTGGGTATGTATTATATTATTTTGCATGGTTAGATTCTTTGTCGGGCACGTAGGGGTGTAAGAGGGGGGTAGAGCGCTCCCTTTCCTGGGGGGGTTGGAGCCCCCATCTGAGGGGGTTCGAGGGAAGTGACCCTGAAAAAAAAACATTGGTGGTTTTTTGCACCCTTTTTTGGACGGTTTTCAGCACATGGTTTTCACCGATCATTTTTTCTATTTCCGGTTAAGGAATTAAGGTTGTTGACTATTCTGGGTTATTGGATTAGGGTTTTGGATGCTACGAGATCCTATATGTATATTGTATTGTAATCAATGTATGAGAAGATATATATAGAATATGTTGGTTTTCCCAATTTGGGTTTCCAGGGGAAAAATATCTATGTAATGTGTGTATTTTCCATTGCATCTTTTATGTTCTTTTATTGAAAATTTATTTTCAGTAAATAACGGTATAAAGTTTATATATATATATATATATATATATATATATATATCTTTTGTGTGTGAGGGGTTTTTTTTGTATGAATTTGTTGGGAAAATTGGTAACTAGGAAGAATTACACTATCTTGAGAGAGGGTGAGAGGGTTGAGCTTGATAGAGGGTTGAACCCTTTGAGTTAATAGTGTAACCCCCAATTTTTTCAATCAAATCTCACCATCACCTAGTTATGGTGATTATTAATAACATCTTAATATTAAAATAATAGTTACAATTTATTATTTATTATATAATTAATAGGATATCATAGATAATTAATAAATATTTTAATATATTTAATATTAATATCTATACATATTATAAATAATATATTATATTGTTTTTTGAGATTTTTGGATACACAATTTATATCTAGAAATATCAAAAAACATTATGACAAAGATACAAACGAAAATATAGCAGAGAACAACTTCTATTGATGAATAACAGAATACTATAGAACACAAAGTGGCTAGAATGGTGGTAGCTTATGTCTAAAGAAAAAGAGTTGTCAGTTATTCTCATTTGCAATGAGCATTACATCACACTCCATTTCATGCTCAAAGGACCTCCTTCACCTCAATTATATATGAGAGAGTCAGAGGAGAGTAATTCCTATGATGCATGTGGGGTATGTTATCCCCATTTTGTGGGATAACCAAGGAGATCATGTCTCGAGGCCCTCATGTTGCATATATGGAGTGTCGAGAGACTACATGACCAACAATGTCCACTTGCACAAAGAGAATGCTACGTTGTCACCACATTTGATCCACTGTCAGCGCATCCACCACACCAGCTAGCTTCTAGAAGGTAGAAGGGTCTTGCTCCATGCAATACAAGTCAAGAGTTCTGATAGGCAATCACCCTAATATTTAAGGCATTTGAACATGTTTTATTTAGGCTACTTTTGATTATAGAATGTCTGCTTGGACATTATGCCTTTGACCTTGTTTCACCTTGGTGAGTGTCATATATTTCCTAGTAAGTGGCCAAACTTTGGGGAAGGTTTTTGATTGGGGGTCCCTTAAGGGGTTGTGTTACCATTACCGACCATACATACCACTTTTCACTCATTATATTCCCATCATATTGCCCTCTTCTAGGCCCTTTGACTTTAGTGACCCAAGAAGAGCATGTACCTCGTTTCATGGGAAGAAGGGGATAAAGGCCTAGAGGGATTTTTGTTGGCTAAAAATATAAAATCCTAGATATTAACCTTCCATATGCTTCTCCTAGGGATCCCCAAGAAAGCAATGAAATGCTTCTTCTTAAGAAAAGGGGGACCTACAAGAGTAAATGATAATGAATGCTTAGGGGGTTAGTTGGAGGATAGGAGGTCTCATCACGAGCTTACCTATCATGATCATGGGTATTTATCCGTATGAAATTACCATCATTTGGTCACCAAGCCAGGGTAGTGGCTCTCGGTTACACAAATGAGAGAAATGGGTTCTGATCCAGATCATTTTCAACACGAAATGAGAGCGGAGATATAATAAAGAAATGTAGAGAGATATCTCAGATATCCAATAATATAACATAAATATATCAGATATGAAACCATAAACATAGAGATATAGTAATACACAATTTCTATTAATGAGCGAAATGTACAAAGACTGTAAAAATACAGAGTGAAAGACTCGCTAGAATGGTGGCAGCTTATCTCTAAGAAGAGATGTGACAACTACTCACATTTGCAATAATATGATCATTACAATGAGGCTCCAAAGGCCTTTTTAACATAAGTAAAATCCAAGACCCTAACACAAAAAGATGAAAATACAAAAGGATTGTGGGCCCCGATGGGGGTAGTTGATACACCAACTTCCTGAGGGCGTAAATTTTTCATATGATCTCCATTTGGGGTGCTCAATACACCGTTGGAAAGGTCTAACCGAGAAGAACAATTTTCGACTATTCAATGACTCTAGTAATCACATGGGCCCCAAATCCCTATAAAACATCATTTAGGGCCTCAAAACAATCCCAAAAGTTTGGAACCCAAAAAACTGTCGAAAAACTGCCAAGGTGGAAAACTATTTTTTGAGACAGTGGAATAGGTGGGTGGCCACCAATATCCACCTGGATCAAGTTCTCATCATGAGACATCCCTCTCATTTACACAAGGTATTTTTGAGTGACATTTTCATTATCTAGACACCACTCCAAGAAAGTGGCCTTCAACTTGTTCCTTAAAACATGAAAGAAACAAAGAATGACAAGATAGGCTTGGAAAAACTCCATTTCAAACAAAGGTGAAACACACCCTCTACAAAGGCACCCATGAATGAGATAATACGAGACCTTTTATGTCATGAAAATCAACGACCTATGAAGTATGAACCCCTTGCACCTCATCATCCATTTCATGACCTTGAAAGGCCATCCTTAGGAGTATCCCCTACTTGATGGCATTGGTCTACCCAATATCATATTTATGACACACCTACCATACTTAAACTTGGTCAATTGTATACAGTTTTGAGATTTTGTTTAATTTGGTGAGGTATTTTTGATGCACATGTTTAGGTGCCTTGCTTATTAGATGTGGTTTATACTTTTCATGATATATTTGACTTGATATCTTTGGAGGGTGTATTGTTTTGTTTTGCAATACCTCATTTGGTGGAAAGTTTTGGGAGAACAAGCGTAGCTTGGGATTCCATGGGGAAAGGATCCCATAGGTTGGATGTAGTAGGCCCCCACACTGGATCATAGGGATATGCCTTTGGAGGCTTACTTGACATCATGGAGAATATTATCCATCCCCTAGCACCCAAAATATTTTCCTAGGAGAGGCAAAACGTCATCTTTTGAGGGTTGACATCATGCATGAGGGGGTTTGATGGTAATGGAGTGATTGCACATTGACACTTGGCACATTTTCATTAGATGAAACATGGAGAAGTATTAGCACATGATGAGGAGGCTCAAATAATCCCAATGACTTCCACATCTTCTCCGACAACTTTCTCAAGTGCCAAAATGTCCTCTAAAGGGGTGATGCCACCTTGTTCTAGGGTTTCTTTTGTGTAAAAGTGAATTTTAAGATGAATTGTTTAATATTATTTTGATTCAAGGGGTAATATAAGGTTTTTTGACCCCTTATCTTATGTTTTTCCCTTGATAAGTGGAAAAAATGTGTGATAGACATTTTGTATAAATAGAGATCATGAAATCTCATTTGGAATCAAAACTCTCCCATTGTGAAGAGCTAAGGATTGAAATTTTTGCTACCTTGAAGACTGATGTTCTTTTGTGTTATGGTATGGTGCTTTCTGGTTATGGATTACATTATGATGATGAGCTAGCTCTTGGAGGTATTTTCTATCTATTGTGGTGGTTTATCTTGGCATGTTATTGTTTATTTTATTGTTATTTGGATTGGTAAGGAATTTAACTTGTTGCTATCATTTGTAATTCAAGATCAAGGTTGATTGTTGCTAAGGCTAGGTAGGGAGTATAAGTGCATACACCCCTACTCTAGATCCACCATAAATTTAAGCATAGAATTATTTTTTGCAAGGGTTTGCTAAGGAAGTATAAGGACATACACCCCTTAGTTTTAAACCCTAGCTAGGTTACTTTCCTTGGGGAATAAGAGGATTTATACCCCCAAGGAGGTAGTAGCTCTAGCTATTTAATTTTGACCCCATTAACCCATTTATCAAAGGCACTAGTCATTGCATTGGAGAAAAAAAACATTGCATTGGTAAGCATGAAAATTTGAAGTCTTGAAGTTCTCTCACTTGGATTTTTTTCCTTGAGCCTTAGGCTATCTTACCTCATTCAGGCGTCCTCTTTCACCCACTAAAAAATTATGTTGTAATAAAAATAACCTATATCCATTGGGGCTGCAGAAATCTAACCCTCTAAACCTAGATAACTCCTAAACTAACCCTAGAAATTAGCTATAACTTTTCCCTAACAAACTACTAACCCTAGCGCACTTTTTGGGCTAGTTTGAGGTGATTTTCAATCGCTTCAATTTTTGTTATAAGGATTGGTTTTCTAAAGCAATAAGGTTGATAAATATCAGTTCAGTAATCTTTTTGTGGCAGCCTTGATTTTACGCTAAAGTCTTGCTCTTTCATTCTTGAGTTAAACTAGTCTTTGGTAGCTTGTCTTTTTCTTACTTAACTAGACTTTTAGCACTTATTTTGTAGCTCTTATTATATTTTATATGCTGATATATATGACTGATTGTTGCTGAAATTAGGGATAGAAAGATTAATTTTCTTGTCCAACTAACATATTTCATCATATACTTGGTTTTCCTTGTGTCTTGGGAAGGTATTCACTCTTGGAAGATTACTCAAAGAATTGACAACCTTAAGAAACTCTCTAGACTCATTTCCAAGTTCCCTTTTCCATATAGAAACTTGAACTTTAGGGAAATCCATTCATACATATTATTTTTCATCTCAATCACCCTGGGGTCACTAGGATTCCCCCCCTTGAGGTGACTACCTCACCTCTAAAGTGACAAGAACACCTACCTAAGGTGAAAGTGGGTAGGTTCTCTCTAAGTTGTCGCCAATTGGGGGTTGGGTCGAGCTTTTCCCAACCTACAACTTGTGCAATAACATTTTGGCACCATTGTTGGGGAGGATTTTGAATCCTCTTCCAAACCCTAACGACACTTTGGAAAGCTATCACAAAGCCTTTTTCCTAGCTTTCCTAGCGACTCCACCCAAGGAACATTCCATTTCCACGCTTGATGAGCTCTTTTTGAAGTTCATATGGAAACTCCACCTTATCCCTTTCCACCCTTTGATGAGCCTTGATCTCATATGGTCACTCCATTAAGGTATTACCCTAAGTAATGGAACTATGGACTCAGGAGACTTGCTATGGGAATTCCATAAGGTTTATTCCTCCTTTGTTGTTCAGGACATCCCTAGATATCCAAATCATTTCTCCCAGGAGTGGAGGAAAAGTTGTCATAAATTTAATGGCGATCCATCTCTAGCAATCACCCATGTCATCAATTATATGAAGTATGCTTCAAGCCTAGATGTGATACATGAGGATGTGATAATGAAGATTTTTGTATCTTCACTGGGATCAAGTCAAATAAATTTACTTGCACACTCATGTAGCCCAAAGAGAATCCATTCTTCTACCAAGCTCATTGAAGAATTTCTCAAGCACCATCAACTAGCAACCCAGAATTTGCAAGATACTTTCCAGGAACTCAAAGACATTCTTTGAAGAGAAGGTTTTCTTGTAGATGAGGATGAAGAAAAGATTGAAGAAAATCTTAATGAAGTAGATCCGAATGAGACATATCATGAATATGAAGTATCTTCCATTCCACTTGATGAGTACATCCATACCTCTACTTCTCATGCACATCAATAAGAGAACATGATGAGTTATAATCCTTTTGAAAACTTTGATGATGCTTTGTTCCATGATTGTGGAAATGAAGAAAACTGCCAAAAGGCTCTCGATGAAGTTTCTCTTGCAGTAGACCTAAACGAGACATTGTTATTTGCTTTCCCTTTCAAATAAAATGAAGTTCTCCAGTCTTGTGAAGAAGTAATAAGATCCTATGATGCAGATGAATTTGTGGAACAACCCTCAGATATAGTTGATGACCACATTGATGATTTCATATAGGTTGGGAAATGTAGATGGGATGTGTGTTGCTTCATTATTGATAGAGATCCCATTATGACATTGAGGGTATCCCTCAGGCATAGGGGGTTGAAGTGTCATTTTCAAAGGACTGGTCTTCATGCATGTATGATTTAGATATTTGGCATCCTAATAATGATATGATTACAGATTTGTTCCATCCTCTCGAGGATGACCCAACACTGCATTTTCAGGATGATTTCTGGCCACCCCTTGAGATTTTTTATGTAGATTTGTTCTTTGAGGATTTTTCAGCCATCATACTTTGATAGAAATGAGTTCATGGCCTACTCGGGGAACTTTGAGGTCCACATTACCAAACAAAAGTACTTTCATATTGAAACTTTTGTGGGGATTCACATATAAAGAAGCAATGTTTCCTAAGTCTAAGGGAGGAGTTTCTCTCTAGACATGAGGTTATACCTTACCTATTATCGTCTTCTTCGGGAAGCCATGCAGTCTTATTTTTCTCTCTCTCTCACCTCCTCTTAGTATTTAACGAACGACGGATCTTTGTGCATGAATGAAGATGAATTATCGTCTATATACAATATTCCTCTTCAGATATGGGTTGATCGATCTTGTGGATATCACTTCAAGCATGATTCCTTGGATGATCAGAGTTGTGGATATTCTCTCCAGTAGGATTTCCTCCCCCCACCCATCTCCATGAGTTTCATTTCACAATTTATTATATATCTATTTATTCTCATGATCATTGTTTGCTTGACTTATCTTTCATGTTTTACACAATCAAGAAAAGGGGGAGATACTTTGATAAGATTATCAACTAGTTGCACTGGTTGTATGAATTCACCTAACATCATATATCACCTAATATTTAGGGCCCCAAGGCCCCAGGTAAGTAGGTAGGTCATATTGATTTCTTTGCATTTACATCTAGATTTCTCATGCTAGTTGAGATGCATTTAATATTTTATTTTTCTCTACCTGCATTATTGATTTCATGCTTGGTTTAGAAAATTTTGAAAAAAATGCTAAAATTTTCTTTTCTAGATTAGTTTTCATTTGGATTTTGATGTATATGGACAAAGGGTGATAGAACCACCCTAGATTTGATGGTTTTTGTTTCATTGTAGGAACATGTCTACCAAGAGACGTTGCGGTTCTCATCCACTCTACCATGAGCACATGTCCCCAAGTAGGAGCCATATGTTATCCCCATTTTGTGGGATAACTAAGGATATCATGTCTTGAGGCCCTCAGGTTGCAGATATGGAGTGTCGAGAGACTACATGACCAACAATGTCCACTTTCACATATATAATCTTGCTCCATCACCACATTTGATCCATTGTCAGCGCGTCCACCACACCAGCTAGATTTTGGAAGGCAGAAGGGTCTTGCTCCATGTGGTACAAGTCGGGTATTGTGGCAGGTAATCACCCTAATATTTGAGCCATTTGAGCATGTTGTATTTAATATAGTTTTGATTATAGAATACCTACTTGGACATTATGCCTTTGACCCTGTTTCACCTTGGTGAGTGTCATAGATTTCCTAGTAAGTGGCCAACCTTTGGGGAAGTTTTGTGACTGGAGGTCCCTTGAGGGGATATCGTACCATTCCCGACCATACATACCACTTTCCTCTTATTATATTCCTATAATATTTCCCTCTTATAGGCCGTTTGACTTTAGTGACCCAAGAAGGGTGTGTACCTCATTTCATGGGAAGAAGGGGTTGAAGGCTCAGAGTGATTGTTGTTGGATAAAAAGATAAAAGCCTAGATATTAACCTTCCAGATGCTTCTCCCAAGGATCCCCAAGAAATAAATGAAATGATTCTCTGTAAGAAAATAGGGACCTACAAGAATAAATGATAATGAATGCTTAGGGGATTAGTTGGAGGATATGAGGTCTCATCACGAGCCAACCTTCTCATTTTCGAAAGGTATTTTTGAGTGACATTGTCATTATATGGACACCATGCCAGGACAATGGCATTCAAATCATTCCTTAAAACATGAAAGAAACAAAGAATGGCAATATGGGCTTGGAAAAAATGCATTGCAAACAAAGGTGCCAGACACCCTCTACAAAGGCACCCATGAATGAGATAATACAAGCCCTTGTATGTCATGAAAATCAATGACCTATGAAGTCTGAACCCCTTCCACCTCATCATCCATTTCATGACCTTGAAAGGCCATCCTTAGGATCATCCCCTACTTGAGAGTCTTGGTCTACCCAATAGGATCTTTATGACACCCCTCCCATACTTAAACTTGGTCAATCGTATAGGTTTTTGAGATTTTGTTTAATTTGATGAGGTAGTTTTGATTCACATGTTTAGGTACCTTTCTTATTAAACATGTCTTATACTTGTAATGATATATTTGACTTGATATATTTGGAGGGCGTACCCTTTTGTTCTGCAGGACCACACTTGGTGGCTAGTTTTGGGAGAACAAGCCTAGCTTGGGATTCCATGGGGTAAGGAGCCCACAGGTTGGATGTAGTAGGACCGCACACCGGATCACAAAGAGATGACTTTGGAGGCTTAATTGACATCATGGAGGATATTATCCAGCCTCTGGCACCCAAACAATTTTTCTAGGAGAGGAAAAACGTCATCTTTTGAGGGTTGACATCATCCAAGAGGGTGTTTGATGGTGATGTAGTGATTGCACATTTAAACTTGGAATGTTTTCACCGGATGAGGCATGGAGAAGTCTTAACACATGATGAGGAGGCTCAAAGAGCCCCAACAACTTCCACATCTTCTCCAACAACTTTCTCAAGTGCCAAAACGTCCCCTAAAGGGGTGACGTCACCTTGTTCTAGGGTTTCTTTTGTGTAAAAGTGAATTTTAAGATGAACTGTTTAATATTATTTTGATGCAAGAGGTAAGATAAGGGTTGTTGACCCCTTATCTTATGTTTTACCCTTGATAAGTGGACAAACTATGTGATAGACATTTTGTATAAATAGAGATCATGAAATCTCATTTGGAATCATAGCTCTCCCATTTAGAAGAGCTAAGGACTGAAATTTTCACTACCTTGAAGCTTTGTGTTCTCTTGTGCTATGGTATGGTGATTTATTTGGTTATGGAGTGCATGATGATGATGTGCTAGCTCTTGGAGGTATTTTCTAGATATTATGGTGGTTTATCTTGGCACGTTATGGTTTATCTTGTTGTTATTTGGATTGGTAAGGCATTTTACTTGTTACTATAATTTGTAATTCAAGATCAAGGTTGATTGTTGATAAGGCTAGATACGGAGTATAAGTTCATACAACACTACTTTATCTCCACCATAAATTTAAGCATAGAATTATTGTTTGAAAGGGTTTTCTAAGGAAGTATAAGGACATACACCCCTTAGTTTTAAACCCTAGCTAGCTTACTTTCCTTGGGGAATAAGAGGATTTATACCCCCAAGGAGGTAGTATCTCTAGCTCTTTACCTTTTACCCCACTAACCCATTTATCAAAGGCACTATTCATCGCATTGGAGAAATAAAACATTGCATTGGTAAGCGTGAAAAGTTGACATCTTGAAGTTCTCTCACTTGGATTTTTTTCCTTGAGCCTTAGGTTATCTTGCTTCATTGAGGAATCCTCTTTCACCCACTAAATTTTTTTTCTGTAATAAAAATAACATATATTCATTAGGGTTGCATAAATATACCCATCTAAACCTAGATAAATCCTAAACTAACCCTAGAAATTAGCTATAACTTTGCCCTAACAAACTATTAACCCTAGCACGCTTTTTGGGATAGTTTGAGGTCATTTTCATTGGCTGAATTTTATGTTATAAGGATTGGTTTTATACAGCCATAAGGATTATAAATATCACTGTTGTAATATTTTTTTAACAACCTTTCTTTTATGCTAAAGTCTTGCTCTTTCATTCTTGAGTTAAACTAGTCTTTGCTAGCTTGTCTTTTTCTTACTTAACTAGACTTTTAGCACTTATTTTGCAGCTCTTATTATATTTTATATGTTGATATATATCACTGATTGTTGTTGCAATTAGGGAAAACAATCTTAACTTGATTTTCCACCTAACATATTGCATCATATGCTTGGTTTTCCTTGTGTCTCGGGCATGTATTCAGTCTTGATAGATTACTCAAAGCATTAACAACCTTAAGCAACCCTCTAGACTCATTTCCAAGTTCCATTTTCCATATATAAACTTGAAATTTAGGGACATCCATTCATACATCTCATTTTCCATTTAAATCCCCCTAGGTTCACTGAGATCCCCCCCTTGAGGTGACTACCTCACCTCTAAAGTGACAGAAATACCTACCTAAGGTGATAGTGGGTAGGTGCTCTCTAAGTTGTTTCCAATTGGTCATTGGGTCGAGCTTTTCCCATCCTACAACTTGTGTGATAACAGGATAAAATGGTCTAAGTTTACAAAATGTCATAGGCATGTAAAACACTGGGACTTCTTGGGTGGTCACCCATCTCAGTACTATTATAGCCCAAGCATGCCTCACTGTGGAGTTCTAATGGGATCTGATGCATTAACATTGTAGGCATGTACATAACACCATTAGGAAATCATTACATGATGACTATAATTAAGAAATGAAGATGAGATTACATTATATTTCCTATCAAAAGAGTGAATATCATGGTTTATCAAAACCATAGGCTCGAAAACATTGATTTAGTAGAAAAGATGGATGGCCACTGAGATCCACCTAGATCAATCCTCCCCCCTTAGGAAGAAATCGTCCCCATTGCATCAAGTTCCATCGAGATATGGGGAAGATTTTGTTGAAATTGAACTCTGGTGAGTTGCTTTCCTTTCTGAAGTAGTTGTCCTACTTGTAGTAGGAATTAGCTTATTGAAGGATGTCATGAACCTATTGTTGGAGGTGTTGGATTTTTTCAACAAATCTAGTTGCATGATTTTCCTTGGTATGAGTGTGGGAGGAATCTGTCAGTAAAGATGCAGCAGGAAGAGCTATATCAATGGGGGATAATGGTTGGAACCCCAAGCACACCTGAAAAGGGCCATGTCCAATAGAGCTATGAAGGGATCTATTATAGCTATGTTGAACATATGGAATACTCTCATTCTCTGAATTGGAGCATCTATATATTGGACCATTGGGTAAGGGAGCACCAGGCACCAAGTCAATGGAATGCTTGACTTGGCAGTGTAGAGGCAACTTCATGGGTGAAAAAATATTTTTTTTCTCCTCTACAATATTGTCAACCTACTTCTATTGTATAGAAATTTCTTGGGCCAAGGTTTTAGTGGCTGCAGTGACCATATTTTCACCTTCTTATCAAAGGGTGAAGAGGGAAAACTTTGTGTTCTAAGAGATTAATTTACGGTGTTGTTTTGTCGAGATCTAGTAGTTGGTGTTAGCGTCGGAAGTCACTCCTGGATTGCTTGCAGGAGCAGAGCCCGACACCCATTAGTTTTATGTCACGATAGTTTTTAATAGATGATCATATGGATAGAGACTCAAGGAAATATCATTCTAACTCAGGGACTGGGTCTGGCATGCAGGGAACAAGGGAGGTCTTGATCTAACTTCATCCAGTGAGTTGATTAAAGGGTGAATAAGTGGAAGACTTGATAAGAAGGGTGAACAAACGACTTTAGGCAACAGGCTTACAACAGTTTGCAGAAGAAAGACTCTGAATGCAAGATCCTCTTGGTTCAGGGGCTCAAGAAACTGAAAGGGGACTTGACTGGATCCACCAATTCCAAGTCACTCAGCGCTAGGAAAAACACAAGAACTGATCAGAGACAACGTAACTATTACAGTGTTCCATTACAACATCATCCTATAACAACTACAACTCAACTGGATCCTCCAATTCCAAGTTGCTCTAACACAGTATAACAAAGATGTAAAGAAACTGGCATTCATAAGGCAAGAAGTCTCAGAAGTCCATGCATAACTAGAATAACAGTGCTTCATTAAAACTTTACAACCAGGAGCTCTGCTCAACCATCAATAGATACAAAAATGGCGAAAACACCTACATATACTCAAAACAACAATAGCAACAAAATTGAGACGCTGCATTAAAAACTTTGCGTCTGCATGGCTTCTGACAATCTGCATCTGTAGTTTTTGAATGATCGTGCACCTATGGCAGATGCAATCGAATTCCTGACAGTCAGATGGGCGAATCAACATGCTTTTAATTCATTGCCGGACTTTCCCTTTATGGTGGAGATGATGTCCAACCACCACCAACTGCCTCAATAACTGCTTCATTGGGATTGAGGATGGCCCGGCCAACTCGGCTCTTATGCGACGTGGAAGACCCCCCGTGCTACCACCTGGATTAACTGAACGACCCGATGAATAGCATGGAGGCCAGCACGATGGGTTGGGCATGGAAGGGGAGTGGCGGGGCCAAAACCACGGAGGGGAATTAAGAAGCAATGAGGTGTGAGAGAGGCGGCAGGGGAAGACACATGGCAGAAGGCAATAGGTGGTGGGAGCAGGGGATGAGATATAACGGGCGCGCCTTGATGGGAGGCTGACATGGAGAGGAGCGGGACACATGGCAGGTGGTGAGTGAATGATGATATGTCGAAGGAGACCATAGGGACCGCAAGAGGGAAGATGGACAGATGTCGGAGGATGA
>JZKD02S0662014.1:223173-249348 GCA_000966675.3 Picea glauca | reverse complement strand
GCGGTGAGATAATTAGCTAAGTGTTGAAAGGGACGACGGTCGGTTGGGCTCATGATGTGAATATATAGATGGAGATGAGGATCTAGCAGTGCGCTAACTGGGGATCCCGCGACCATTCTAGGAGCTCGAGAAAGTCAAGTTCAAGTTTAAAGAGATTTTGTTTACATTTATTTAAAATGTATTCATATTAATGTATCATAATAGATTATTTGTTGTCCAAATGTAAACCATGTTCGAATTTGAAAGGTGTTTTGGGCTTGCAAATTTTTCTCAAACCCATAAGCAATAGAGAAAAAATATGACTTAACATTTTGTATATGGAAGCATATTCTGAAATGTAGGAAGCTGCAATATATGCACAATATTAAACAGGAACATGACCACAACATGTACAGGGAAATGAGTTAATTTAAAAAAAAATACAAAATTCAAATAACAACACCAAACATTGAAGATATCCATAAAACAACCTCAAATATTTATATTCATATAAACTAGGTTACAAAATACATTTGAGAATATTTCCTAAAATATTTGTCTTGGAATTTGTAAAAAAATATATAGTTCAGTACATATTCTGTTAAATATAAATGTGTTTTCCAAAATGATTGGGATTGGGGCTCCCGCAGAGTACAAAGAAAAGATGTACAAGAATGAATTTTGTATAAAGAATAAAGTCGATGATGGAAAACAACAAGACCTGACAAGAAGAAAGAGAAAATTATCAGTCCTCGGTTAAAGCTTTGTTAGAGTAATTGGATGAAGACATCGACAAAGACAAAAGATTGTGATAAATATCAACTTACTATGATGGTGTCCCATGCCTTATAATTTTCTCGTTGATGTCATTTTATGGCTTTCTTCGATGGTTATGAGAACCATGTGAAGCGTCTTTTGCCCTTCATTGGTAATCTAGTCGACAACCCTTTTGAACCACTCTTCGATGTAGCTCCTCATGGGAGCCACGTTGATTTCATGCTGGATTTTTATATTGAAGAATTCACTTTCCAAGTCCCTTAGATCAATAGAGAGGTTGTGCAATGCTTCTTGAATATCTTGGTTTTTAATCGAATAACCAACTAGCCAGTTTTTCACATCATCTTCACCATATTCAAGAATGCCATAGAAATTTTCAAATGGCAGTATTTTATAGATATGAACTTTATCATCAAATGCTTGCTTGGTTAAAAACAATGAATTGAATATCAATTTCAGGTCTTGGACTTCATTGGTGTTGCCAGCTAGATCTATCTCAGTTATCTTCTTGAATAGTTTGTCTCTTCTAGATATGGACTGGCTACATGCTTGAACAATACCATCCAGGTTTTTTAGCTTTTCTTTCCAGCATGCGTTTAGTTGGTCTATTCAATTCGGGGAAGGGAGATCCTCCTATCTTCTTTTGAATTCTGTCATACTAGTAACTTTAACACGAAATGGTACAACTGCATCAAGGTAGAAACCTTGCTCATTATTGAGATTTGATTGCAGATACTCATGAAAAGCATGCACTCTTGTTCCAAAAGAGACCATACTCTTTGACATCTCCCAAGATTATGTTATTAATTCCATTCTTCTCTTTATATTTTTTTCCACATAGCCTTGGGCTGATGTGAGAAGGCTTGCTGATCCTTTTAAGTTTGTTGTAGGTTTGATGGGGCCGATCATTGCCAAAGGAGTAACAAACAGTGGAAGAGGCATTGGATCTCCCTCCAATTCTTTGATTCGCTCCTTTAACATGACGTTTTCCACTTCAAGGCTGCTAATAGAGTTGTCTAGAGAATCTTCAGTTGCTAGGTGTATATGGAAGATCTGGGAAGGGTGCATGTTGCGTAGGTTGATCTGTGAATGAGATTTCCTTTTATTATTCTTTACATCTCTCTTTTCAATAACCAATTTTTTGGATTCGCTATCAAAAACAACGCTATGAAATGAAAAGGACTCTTCCTCGTCAAATGTATAGGTGCCAATTATTTCCATCTCAGGATTATGTGGAGAAGTGCTCTCTAGCTAGTCATAGTCGGGGAACATTTTGTCAATGTCAATTTCTAGTTCCATATCTTTAAGGGAGAGATCATGGATATCAATTTCTCCCCTCGGTCCCTCCTATTCTTGGACTATTGTTTTCCATTTTTTCTCTCGGGAAGTTTGTGAGAACTTTCAATTTTTTTGGAGGGAGGGTTCTTATCTCCTCCTCTACCTGAAGAACTGTGTGTGACTTTCTTGCTTGGGTAGGCCATTGGAGTACTTCTCCGATATGCTGTGGTCTTGGGTGTGGCGGTTGGGGATTGGGCATTTTTTTCACCCGAGCCTTTTTGTTTCTACTTGTATGAATTGTTTGTACTGAGTATTGTCTCTAGGTTTTCGATGTCACGAGCATGAATTTTTGAGGCATTATCTTCGTGTTCATTCACAAAAATACCATCAGGGTCAAACCCTTTTACTTTTTCAGCACATTTCAAATTGAAGCTGTGGAAGTGGCCCGCAAAACCTTCAATCTTGTTCATATTCCTAACCATGAAATCCACGACTTTTCAAGGAAGAGAGATGAATTGACTTTTTCTTTTTTCATGGGAAAAATGCAACCAGTAGGTGTATTGCCTTGTTATTTCAGCAAAAAACATTGTACCAGATATGTGACATGGAAGGAAGGAATGATTTTGTTTGGACCCAAAAATCCTTATAACATTATAGTTCTCCATTTCTTCTAGTGTGCCCTTCCTATCCAGGAACTTGGTCGCCTGGTCAGACAACCGAGGAAAATACTTTCCAAATATAAATGCTTTAAAAATTGAAACAAAATCATTAAAGACTTCATAAAAATGTTGGGAAGCGTCGTGTCTCCATAATATCTTAAACGAGAAGGTTACTGGGTCAAATTCACAGTTTACCTTATTACACATAGATAGTCCAGGGAATGGAGAACAATTCACCAATGCGGAAATTAAATAAGATGACATAAATAATTTCTTATGCCTTGTGTATTACAATAACTGGGAAGATATTTCAATGGAAATCAACTTGCCCCAATGAAATATGGCTTGTTCCTTGACCATAAAATATAAATATACAGAATCATCCGAGAGATTCTTGTTGTACTTTCTCGTCCCGTTATCCTCGTGAAAAGCCATGCAATTTTCTGGAAAGATTTTTTAAATGCACTAACCTGTAATCTAGTAATGTCCCTGGGAGAGGCCGATGGGTTCTCTAAGAACTTTAGCAAGAGGTCCAATTCATTATCATGCTTCTTTAAGAACTCTTTGCAATTCTCTCCCTTGAAAGTAGGCATTGGGTCGAGAAGTATTAACATCTATCGAAATACTTGAGGCAATAAGGAGACTCGGGAATGGTTCTACAATTGGATTATCCGCTGGTTCGGAATATAGTGTTCGACGTGGCAGGTGACCAGGTCCTTACGGTAAAAAAATTTAGGGACACAACCTCCTCCTATAATTTCAGATGTTTAGATAACTTTCTTTTGGGCATAAGGGGATGAGTAGTAGTCATAAGCTCTGGACCACTAAAAAATCTGGTCCTCGTGCCCAAAAATATTCAGGGTATCTCCATACATATGTTGTCGAGCTACGACCATAAGGTGATGAGAATGTTACTTTTCTCCTGATAGTATTTAAAATGAACGTTGGAGCATCATAATATAATCTCCCGTAAATATTGGTTCATGCCTTTTAATGGGAGATGTCCTCGACCTTTTCGTCTATTAATGCCAATCTTTTTTATTTGTCTGGTGAGTTTTCACTAATAAAGGCATTATTAATGTGCATTGGGAAGCATGCAAAGGTGGCGGGGATGGACACGAGAGAAAACTGCTTCAAAACTTTTGTGAACCTGGGAGCCCGGGAATGTGCGAGTTTTTGACAATAGGAGGTGAAGAATCGACTAAGTATGGAAAGGAGGGGTACAATGCCTTAAAAAATATAAAGTAAATAACAATTTTTTCGAGCTCAATATCCACACACACAAAAAAAAAATCAGATGCCATAATATTGACCTCTGCCAATTTGATAATAAAGAGGCTTAGTTGACCTCGACAAAGTCAGGTTCAAGTTAGAAGATGATTTGTTTATGTTTACTTAAACATTGTTCATATTATTTTATTTTATTAGTATTTTTTGTGGCCCAAATGAAAACCATGTTCAAATTTGAAGTGTGGATTAACATTTTCATATGAAAGCATACTCTCAAATATGCAAAGCTGTAATATATGCACAATACTAAAGAGGGGCATCATGTCAACACCTTTGTAGATGACAGTGGGCTAGCACAATATTGCATTATTTCTATGATGATGCCTTAAAAAACCTAAAATAACCAACATTTTTTTGCCAATTCAAAATTGACAGAAAGAAATTAATTAGATTCCATAATATTCTCCCATTAATGCATTTTAATGGGATATGTTCTCGATATTTCCGCTTATTAATGCCAATCTTTTCGAACATTTGTGGTGAGTTGTCAATAGTAAAATCATAATTAATGTTCATTGGGAAGGGGCGAAGGTGGTGGGGATGGAGGGGAGTGAGGAATGATTTGATACCTTTGTGAACCTGGGGGTCTGTGAACCCGTGAAACTTTGAATAAACGACTAAGTATGGAAAGGTGGGGTGGTCAGACAGAGTCATCGTAGGTAGAGTGAGTCTTGTGAATTCGATTAGTCTGTGGTCGAATTGTATATCACCCAATATTTGGGTGCAAGATGTATACTCCAAACACATGGCATGAGAGCTCGATAATGCCTACCTAGGAACCCGTGGCCATAAAATTAGCTAAGTAAGGAAGTGAATGACAGCTGATTGGACTCGTGATGTCAAGATATACATGGATATAGAATTTGTCAGTATGCCACTCGGGAACCCGCGATCATAGAAATGTAACTAAGTATAGAAGAGGAAAAATAAAGGGAGCAAAGAAATTTATGCCTCACACAAGAACACTTTGTCTAAAAATTATCAAGCAATAGAAACACATCAACTATGGGAAAAACATTCTCAGCCATGAAATATAGCTGGAGCTCAATAGGCCCTGGTTGAAGTCCCAAGATATGTTGTTTATATCTATTTCAATAAGCTCGTAGGTAGACTGAGGCTTGCGAAGTTGAGGAGGTTGGGATCAAATTTTAGATCACCAAAGTTTTGGCTGCAAGATGTATACTCCAAACATGGGACATGAGTGTTCGATAGGGCCTAGTCGGGAACCCGCGAGCATAATATTGGATAAGTATGGAAACAAACAAGTGTCAGTCGAACTCGTGATGTGAAGATATAGATGGATATATAATTTCTGAGTCCACAACCCTGGGAACCTGTGAGCATAGACATGCGACTAGGTATAGAAGCATAAACGAATAATAGAGGGGAAGAAGAAAAGGGAAAAATGGGCAAGCATAGAAGAGGAAAAAGAAATGGAGCAAAGAAATTTATGCATCATACAACAACACTTAGTATTAAGTATGGAAAGGCGGGGTCATTAGATGGATTTATTGTAGGCAGAGTAAGGATTGCGAGTTCGAGGAGCTCAGGGTCGAATTGTAGATCACCGAAGTTCTAGGTGCAAGATGTATACTCGAACATGGGGCATGAGAGTTTGATAGCGCCTACGCAGGAATCCGTGGCCATAAAATTGGATAAGTATGGAAACAAACAACGTTCATTTGGATGCGTGATGTGAAGATATAGATGGATATAGAATTCCTCACTCCGACACCCCGGGAACCCGCGAGCATAAATATGCGACTAAGTATAGAACTAGAAACAAATAATAGAGGGAAAGAAGAAAAGGGAAGAATGGGTAAGTATAGAAGAGGAAAAATAAAGCGAGCAAAGAGTTGTATGCCTCACACAACAACACTTATTCTGATGATTATCAAGCGATAGAAACACATCAACTATGGGAAAATCATTTTCAGTCATGGAATATAGTTGGAGCTCAACAAACCCTGGTTCAAGATAAAAGAGATGTTGTTTATATATATCTTAATAAGAAATAGACAAAATATATGACTTGGCACACTTATATGCAAGCATTTAGATGGAGTCATCGTAGGTAGAGTGAGGCTTGAGAGTTCGAGGAGTCCGGGGTCGAATTGTAGATCACTGAAGTTTTGGGTGCAAGATGTATACCCTGAACACAAGGCATGAGAGTTCGATGATGCCTACACAAGAACCCGCGGCCATAAAATTGGATAAGTATGAAAATGAATGGTGGTCGGTCGGACTCATGATGTGAAGATATAGATGGACATAGAATTTCTCCCCCCACCTCCCCAAGAACCCGCGAGCATAGATATGCGACTAAGTATAGAACCAAAAACGGATAATAGAGGGGAAGAAGAAAAGGGAAAACAGGTAAGTATAGAAGAGGAAAAAGAAAGGGAGCAAAGAAATGTATGCCTAACACAACAATAGTTAGTATGATAATTATCAAGTGATAAAAACACATGAACTATGGGAAAAACATTCTCAGCCATGGAATATAGCTGGAGCTCAACAGGATGTTGTTTATATCTATTTCAACAAGCAATAGACAAAATATATGACTTGGCATTCTTGCATGCAAGCATATTCTAAAATATGACAAGCTCCAATATATGCACAAATTGGACAACGTATGTAGATTAGAGTTTTTTTAACCATACCTCTTAGTCTCTAGACCTTGTCCTATGATGGAGGTTTCACTTCTACTTGTCGATAGTTCTTGTGAACTAAAAAACATGTGGTGTAAACGACATAAACATTTTTACCATGGCGTAGCAGAATAAATAACTATGGATATTTGTTTTGTAAACATAGCAAGAGCGTAATATATGAATCCTTACCTTCGGCATTGTCGTTGTGCTGATCTTTGCGACGATTCACTATCCATGTCCATGTCACTTCTGAAATAATGGCTATGAACATGTGTATATTGTTCATACTCGATATGGATGTGCATTAGTCATACGCATTGTATTTTATGTGGCACAATTGTAGCCATACCTTTTGGAAATATTGTACTCCAACTTTCTCAGTTGTGGAAGATAAGGCTCCATCCTTGTGTTCAATTAGTATATTCTTTTTTCAATGTAGCAATACAGAGAATACAATGGACATAAAGGCAAGCTGCTACGTAGGAACACATGAAAAAAAGATGGAGTACAAATTTATTTTTTTCAAGATAGCGGCATAGAAAATACAATTGACATGAAGATAAGTTAATATAGAGGAAGATATGCAATATCCAAGGAAAAAAAAACAGAAGAGCTACAAACCAGTGGAACAAGTATAGACAGAGTAAATGAAAAAAAATTGGATATGGAATACGGGTAGAAGCATGCACCTCTGCATCTATTCTTCTACATTTCTGGTTAAGAGTTATTTTCCTTGTCTAGTTTTCCTGTTTGTTCCAATGAAAGAAAGTACAAAACAAAATGAACAGGAATGTAAGTTGACATGTAAGGAAAAAACAATGAATATGTACATATAGTAAATAAAATAGAATAAAAGGAATAGAGTAACATATAGTGTTAGAAGAATGTACTGTGTTTTTTTTTTCTTCATCCATGTATGTGTATATATAAAAAATCGTGTAAAAAAATTTCGTGTTCAAAATCAATTACAAACCAGGGAAAACTAAGAAGTTGGATAACTTGGTTTTTTGCAACAAGCTAGACATATATGCTTTGAAACATAGAAATATGATTTTGCAATATGTTTGATGTATATTTCATAATTCAAGTGAAATATCAATTGTATTGTGATCACACCAGTATGTGTCTAAGATAAAGACATTGTATTGAGAAATGGGCATATTCGACCATACATGGTCAATAACTGTGTTTTGTATATGGTTTATCTTGTCCAAAAAAAAGCGAAGACTGTATTTTCACATGTAGTTTTTTAATTATTTTGTTTTGACATTATTTTGTAGCATGTCAATATTGAATTCTCCTATAATGATAATGGTTCCATTCAGATGAAAATGCTCTAATGCATTGGAAATAACATTTAGTATGTTGGAGAATGTTGCATTCAGAGCAGCATAGATATTCAATATTGCAATTTCTGATGCATGGAGAAATACTTTTGCGAGCACCATATCAACATTGTTTTCTTCAAAATGCATATGCTCCAAAATTGTTACACGTTTTTTCACTAATATCATCACCCCATGTGTAATGTAACTCAATATGCAATTGTGATTTGGAAATTGCTTGTTTTGCATGCATAATGTCATGTATGTTTCCTGCAAGCACAGAATATCGGATTGCATTGTGTCATAGTCATTGAGTATATCATCCATGTGCGCATGTAGGATGTGCGTGTTAAGTGAGAGAATTGATACAAATGAGCTTTTTTGTATGGATTGGTAATCACACTGTAGATGCCACTTTGTATTATTCCTAAGGCGTTGCATCTCAACATCAACTTTGTGTTTGACTTTGAAGTTATCTTTTGTAAGAGGACTTAGTAAATACAAGGAATCTATACTTTTGACACGAGACAATGTTGTGTATACAAGTCCATGTATTTGAATTCTAGCAGGGTCAAATGCAACACTATCAAGTGTTAGTCCTTGCGATCTGTAGATTGTACGTGCACATGCAAGTTTAATTGGAAAATGTTTTTGAATCTTCAGTCAACCTGTTTTTGTCGATGTCGATATTGGTTTTGATATTCGTAAAATAGGTGTCCAATCGCGTGTAGTGTTTGAATTATATAGATAATCTAACTTGTTTTCTTATCGGTGGCCTATATGCGGCTCATGGAACTTAATCCAAAGGACATCAAGTTTTTTTGTTTTGGTATAGCCTTTGAGTATTCCATCTGCATCATTCACCAAGACATCCTATGAATCATAGTTCTAGGCATATATTTCAAGCAGCGTGTCTAATTTTAGGACAAGTTGCAAAGACAAAGTGGTTGTATGTTCATGACGTGGCACATTTCCATGGTTGTATTATTCGAGGTTAATTGAATTGATGATGATATCATCGCCAAGCATGAGCGATAACATGTACATATTATGCATTGCAACATCCCTACTCGTGTAGGACAGGTAAGGGAAGGTTGGGTCTGTTGGTGCAGGTCACATGCACCTTGAATTGATATATGTTAAGTCACCATATGTTTGGATTTCTATCTGCATTCTATTCAGAATTGCAATAAATGTTTCATTTGTTTGCCGCATTGTAGTATGTAATTCAAAGAATTTTATATTATCTTTCCAGAAGTCATGCATCATTATTTTCATATTGACCATGGGTTGTTCAAATATCAAAGAATCTTGGATGGGTTGAGCCTGGTAAAGATCCCCACAGAATATCATGTCAATGTTTCCAAAGTATTTGGTGTGAACATGTTTTATGTTTCTCAGTCGGTTGTAAATGAAATACAAGAAGCGACTTCCAATCAAAGATGCCTCATCTATGAAGATAAGTTGCATCTTGTCATAAAGCTTAGACAAGGTATCTAACATTTCCTTACCGAGTGGAAGAAACTGTGACTTGTTAAAAGGCATAAAAAATGCATAGTGGATTGTTGTTCCACCTGCATTATATGCAGCTTTTCCTGTGTATGCAATTATTATCCCCTTTAGTTTCATAGGATTAGAGGAATTGTTTGAATCATAGATTCATATAAGCATTTGGAATAGTGATTTTGTTGTGAATGTATTTCCTGTTCCTACCCCGACTGTAAGGAACAAGTGCACATGAGTGTGCATGTTCAAGCATTTTTTAATTGCAATGTCCTTTAGAATTGTTTGTTGTTCTCGATTCAACAAACGTCTGACTCTGTGGTATTCATTATTTTCAATAAGGAAATGATGTTTTGTGACTTGGAAACCAAGATTGATACATTTTTCAATGCTGCCTGCTCTAGGACGAGAAAAATTTGCTTGCAAGTCATAGGACTCGCAGAGAGTTCTAGTTGTTTTACGGTTTGTGAATGTCTCATCAAGATTGTCAGGGTTTTCTAGTTCATTAACTTCACTTTCTAGATCACCCCATGTTGGATTAACATTGTATGTAAATCTAGATTCATTGGTTTGTAATATAGTCTTAGAGGCAATATACGTAGCTTCCCATGTAGGGAAGTTATGTTTTAATGTGTTTTCATTTTGATCAAAGGGACATATAATAGTATCTTTTCTCTACAATAGTTTTCATAGTCAATATGTTTGTTGTATTTTACAAAGCGTATTATAGAGGGATTTTTTCATTTTGATATGGGGGCACCATTTTTTTTGTATTGTGATACAAACTGTGCTAAGAAGATATGCTTAATAGGAGATGGACGCTAGAGGTAATAATCAATAATAGAACAACATAGCACATCCTCTGAATTGTTAGGCTCTTGTTCTAGCAAAGATGATGGTTTAAACACAAATGTGTGTTTCTCAAGTGGAGATGTGTTTACGAAGACACATTTCCTTGAACTACGATTGAGGGGCAGGGAAAGTGTTATGTGGACTTCTTGTTGAGAAGACATTTGTTGAAGATTAAGCAATGTATTTCCAAGTGTACGTATCATTTTCATAGCATCAATATGACTTCTTTCATGTTCTTTGTGTATTCTTTTGAATGCACTTGTCATAGATTTGTTAATCTTTGTCATATACGAGGTATAGTACGATGTTGTAGCATATGCATTGAGGACATACTGCACATTTGTATTTGCATTCCACATAACCGACATGTCCTTGGAGAAACTGTTGTTCCAAATATGGGAAAGTTTTCATTTAGGAAAATTGTTGGTTGTTTAAGTGCACATTGTATGGCTTGGATGTACTCATCTTCGGTTAGATTTAGCTTTGTCAAGAAGTTGTCGAAGCTCATTAACTCATCAAAGTCTCGTTGTTCTAGAAATGCAAACAAGGATTTAGATTTCTCAATGAAAACATTGTCCTCTAAACTAAGTGGCTCTACAATTCTTTTTTTTCTCATTGGCGGCACATGGAAGTTGTATCTGCAATGTGAATTTTTTCATTTTTTACTGCTTTTTCTATGATAATGTCTATTAACTTTGGCAAGTTCTGGATCCAAATGATCTATGTTGCATGTTATGTATTTTTCCACAAGCTCCTCGATCTGTGATTTGTTGTCATTTCCATAGACTGGTGCACCCTCTATCCACAATAGTGTGTGGTCATGCTCACTCCCCCTATTATGGAACTCAATCACAAAAACGTAGTCCGATATTTTTCCAAAAAATGTTTCATCATGGCATATCAATTGTCTCAAAGCATTTATTCTATGTCTATAGTAGCGAGTACATGTCACCGGGTCTTTTCTTATAAGGTAGTAAATGTCATCATTTTCCAGTGTATCAGTTTGTTTTTTCCTTTTCCCGTTCCTATACATTGCAGACACCGTAGCCACCAATGGATCCTAGCGATGCTATGCACTTGTAAATGTGATGAAAAATGTTGGTAGTCCCAATTGTCGAATCATTGCAAAAATAGTTTTCTTGTTTTGTTGCAAATAGTCAGGAGAGATGCAAATGTTTTAGAAATCTATGTATCCAATATCATATTTTAGGATTTTTTCTAGGTTTGCATTGTACTTGACATCTTTGGCCAATAACTTTCTTCCTTGCAATTGGTCTTTTCTTATTCACACCCACATGAAAGACAACACTTGTTCAATTATTATGCTCATTGTTTTGAAAAAAAATAAATTATTATGTGACAGGAGAAGTCACCGCTTGAATGTAGCATCTCCCATCGAACTATTGTATGGTAGTTGAATCATTCCACAATGTCACTGGGGCATGGATCTCCATAGAAAAGTGTTGGGAATTTCATTTCCTCGGAAAATTTTTCCTTGATTATTCCAAGTGGATGTTGCCCCTCAACAGGTGGAATTTCGACAATCTTGTCTTGCAAGTCATGAATGTGTTGTGAGTCAGTGAATCCATATATCAATGTTTCAACAGATATTTCATTCTCTGATTCATCGCTTGTATCAAATTCACTAGCAATCTCGAGAGTCTATGCATAGCTTTAATCCCCTTCTCCATGAATGTTGTTCCAATTCTCATTTATACAAATGTTTTGTGCTTTGTATAGGGCCCTGGAACACAATTCTTTTATGCTTTCATGACAACATGCACACACACTTTACCTGTATGGTATGAATTCTTGTATTGCAAACATATTTTGAGAGATAATACAATTGTCATTGTATCGCTAATGAATTGTGGCAAGGCTTTTTGCACAACATCTAGTTGGACAGACACATTAGTAATTGATCTTGTTAAGCCCATTTGGGGTCATTTATAGCCCCAGGGTCTGATTTTTACAAATGCAATTCATAGAAACACAAGTATCTCTTCAAGTTCTGTAAGTGCACTTTCATCTAGTAGTGGTGTATTACATATTATTTGGTCAAGCGTTGCAAAGTTTGGCAGTTTTTCATTTTCAAGTGATTGTTTGCATGGAAGACAAATATTGCCACTGAAAAAATGTTTTATCATTTACTGTCAAGCTGAGGTATTCTACTTCCAAATCAAGCATGAAAGACTTGGTTTTTGCAAAATTCAATTGATCGCAAATTTCACATGCAATGGAAGGAGTGTTTTTAATTTGTTTCAAACAGATTTTTTTTGCATCTTTCTTCCGCAGGGAAGTATCAGTAGAAAATGTTTGTTGGTTTTCATTGGTAGCAGTGCATGGTGTTGGATCTAGCCCACAAAATGTGATTTTTTCCTCTCGGTTAGTACCATGACCATTGTGGGATATGTGGTTGTACCTATTTCTCTCACGTATCTGTTTTTTCAAGATGTGGTAGGTTAACTTATGCTTGCCACTAGAAACTAGTTTCACTTGTTGACAAGCCATGTTGGAGGTGGAATCGACATTTCTTATGAGCATTGCATCCTCACTGTCTCGATGATGAAAATTGTTATGTTCTTTTTCATTCGACATGTGATGTTTGTGCTCAATAGAAAATGAGAAAATGTGATTATGTTGTGCATGAACAAATTATTTTAGGTTGTGATATGTCAGTTTCTATCTAGAAGGAAGTGTAGCAATGTACTTTTTTCTCTCACATATGACCTTTTTCAAGTTGTGATAAGTTATTATATGTTTTTTGTTCAAGGTCTGGATGACCTCATGACAACTGAGATGAGTTTCATTCTGATTAAATAACATGTGATGATTATGCAGATTCGATGTGGTTTGGGTGGCATTGAGACTGGATCCTGAACTGGTAGTATTTCTTATACTGCCAATGTATTTTTTTCTCTCATGTATGACCTTCTTCAAGTTGTGATAAGTTAGTCTACATTTTTTTTTCAAGGTTTGGATGACCTCATGGCAACTTGGATGAGTTTCATTCTGATTAAATAGAATGTGACGCTTATGCAGATTCAATGTGATTTGGGTGGCATTGAAACTAGACCCTGAACTGGTAGTATTTCTTATACTACCAATGTATTTTTTTCTCTCACGTATGACCTTTTTCAGGTTGTGATAAGGTAGTCTATGTTTTTTATTTAAGCTTTGTATGGCCTCATCACAACTGGGACGAGTTTCATTCTCATTAAATAAAATGTGACACATATGCAAATTCGATGTGGTTTGGGTGGCATGGACAGTGGACCCTGAACTAGTAGTATTTCTCATCAAAGGTTGATAATGGATATGTGGCATATATGTTTTCAACAAGATGATGTCAATTGTTCGATCATAGTTTGAATCAATAGACAGGGTCGACTAGACCTGGATATTTACTCTAAATATGATAGATAACCATTGCAAACATAATCTACCACCCTCTAAATTTCCTTTCTCATATGGAAATGCCATGTTTACAAGGTTTTGTTGCCAACTTCCAATTGTCGGCATATTTTATAGGAGATATGGTGAAAGGTGTTGATGCAAGAAGCTAAAATCCTGTTGGTTTCCGCCTATAATTGCATTGCAAAAGGATTGTACAATGTAAAGCCACAACGATTGGACATCGAACTATGTTTCTACCAAACAACAAATTGCATTGAACAAGCTATCTCCACAATTAGATGCAACAATTGTCGCTATCTACAAGCCATGAGAGTGTATATGATGCATAATTCGTTACAACGGCAGAGCGTCACGGGGGCAACGAGGGTAGGACAGGGAGGTCGAAGTATGAAGATAAACAATGCAAACAGAAATGGCCACCGCCTAAATTTCCTTTCTCATATGGCAGTGCCATGGTTCCAAGGTATTGTTGCCAACTTCCAATTGTCGGCATATTTGCTAGGAGATATGGTGAAAGGTGTCGATGCAAGAAGCTAAATGCCTGTTGGTTTCCGCCTATAATTGCATTGAAAAAGTATTGTACAGTGTAAAGCCGCAATGATTGGACATCGAACTATGTTTCTACCAAACAACAAATTGCATTGAATAAGCTATCTCCAGAACTAGATGCAACAATTGTCGCTATCTGCAAGCCATGAGAGTGTATACGATGCATAATTCGTTTCTAATGTGATTCAAGGTCTTTGAAAATGAGGAGAAAGTAAATATGAGGTCCTCCAAGATTTCATATGGATAATTTTCTATAGAGTAGTGGTTCATAATGACCACTGACAGGATTGGCATCATGGAACAAGATCCAATATGGATCGCTAGATGCAGTTTTGTTGAATAGTAGATATCTTGTTTTTCTTGTCAATGACCATATTCCAATTGATATATTCATCCACTTGGATAGCCACCATATACAAAATGTATCTCCCCAAAGTCCCCTTTCATGTGCAGGAAGAATTGCAGATGCAGACAACCACATCTTTGAAAAATACGTAGTGACATAATGTATTCCATGCAACTGGAAAAGAAAATCAGATGTCAATTCATATTGATACGACTCTAATGCCTCAACGTCACCATTTGTTAAACAACCCAAGAAATAATCTATCAATCCATTGCGCAGGTCGGTCAAGGAATAACAAAAATGCAATAGAATTTGAAATGCATCAAAGAGGCAATGTTCTACAGTATACGAGAATGCATTCGATCTAAAAATCCCATTGTGATGCAATACCTAGTCAATGTTGTCATGTACAATGGAGTCTGTATCTATTTCATAGGACTCAACATCTATTACTTGCTTCATCTCTTAAGCTATGATTTTCAAGATGTTTCTTAGTTATATTTAGTTTATATGCAAACAGAGAAAAAAAAAGAAAAAATAAAACCATAAGTGTGGAACTGCATACCAATTCTGCTATGTATCCTTCAACCTTCTTCCTATCAAATTCAATCCCCCTAGTCGCTACAACATATGACAAACAAACAAATGCACAGTGAACAGTGAACGAAACAGAAGAGACAACACAAATGAAATATAACTATAAATTTGCTCAGCACAAAGACCGAGTATTCAAGTCATATCATTTTTGAACCTATTCCACACGTGCATCCTATAAGCGTTTCAGTGGCAGAAGATGCTTTGCAAGACATAAAGGACAACACAAAACCAATAGGTGGACGAAGTTTTTGATTCAGAGAATAAAAGCATGCCTTGTCACAAGGCCCTGGCAAATGCTTGCCCCCTGTGACAACTCTGAATTCATTTTCTAGACCCCTTTGCATTGCTATTTTTGAAAGAGATATGGCACGATACTCAGGACATGGAAGTTGGCATATGTGATTGGAAGGAAAGAACCTGGAAAATATGCACCAAATGCATGGTTTCCAGGAATAAAAAATATGAGGAGAACATTCAATTTATTTTTTATATTTCACTGTGGCTGCAATATATGTGGGTTATGTGTCCAACATCGACATTCAAAGAGGAAGAATACCTTTTGGAAGGGAACAGACTGGGAAAAACACACCAAATGTATGGTTTTCAGGACCAAGAAAAATGAGGAGTTTTCCTTTCCAGGAACAAAAAATATGAGGAGAACATTGGGAAAATGCACCAAACATGTGGTTTTCAGGACCAGGAAAAATGAGGAGTTTTCTTTTTTATGTGTCACTATGGTTGCGACAAAGGTGGGTTATGTATAGAAAATTGACGTTCAAGAACAAGGACACGATTCTAGTCATAACAGTCACACAGAAAGATGTTCTGCAATAGGATTTTGAGCCAGGGATTCATAGTATTGAAAATTATTTCTTGCAAGTTGCAAATAACAAACAATAAACAAGGAATAGCAACAAAACCATGGCACTGAAACTTATCCATGAACGAGGAACGACAGAAGCACAACTCCAAACCCTGCAAACTACAACAAGAATCCCAACTATGAATGCATGACCCCAACCTTGCAAAGTTGAAGCAAACAAGAGCAAGCAGCAAACAACAAACCAGTGATCAAGCACCAAGAATTCCAACTGCAGCTGCAGGACCTCAACTTTGCAAAGTTGAATCAAACAACAACAAGCAGCATCAAACGAACCAATGAACAAACATCAACTAGTGAACCAGTGATGCCAGTGAAGAACTATATTGCCCAAATTCATTGCAGACAACACTCTGTCCAAAAATTGGAGGAAACTGTATTGTAACATGCTTGTTGAGTAAACATTTAAAGCTGCGAGGCTTGTTAGGTAAACATTTAAGGCTGTCAGAACTGTCGAAGGGCGTCGCGCTATGAAAACATTTAAGAAATAATGCAATGTGGCAGGCCTGTTTATGTATGCAATAATGAAAATGTCTCTCTAAGTACGCAACAATAAATAAAAATCAACAATAATAATAATAATAATAATAACAATAGTTTGAACAATGGAGACTATGCAAAAAAGTTTTACTCAAAGGACAAAGTAATATGAACTCAACTAATACAAAGCTGACTATCCATACTCAAAACTTTGGATATCTAAACATTTCAATATGAATAGTACAAATTCAAAAAGACCGTAGATGATTAAAACTTTGGATATGCCAACATACAAAACATTGGGAATAGCGAAGCTGGCAATAAGACCTCAAATCTATTATCCAATGAGATCATGGCATATAATAGTTTTTCTATTATATAAAAAATTATGTTTTCAGTTATGTAGTTCGAGTGCAATAGAGATTATGCAAAAATTTGTAGTCAAACAACAAATTAATATAAACTCAACGAATTATTGATCGCTATAAACTTTGGATATCTAAACATTTTAGTATAAATAGTACAAATTCAAAAAGGCCATAGATGATAAAAAATTTGGATATGCCAACATATAAATCATTGGGAATAGCAAAGGTGGCAATAAGACCTCAAATCTAATCCAATGAGATCATGACATACACGGGTTTTTTTATTATATAAAAAATAATGTTTTTAGTTATGTAGTTCAAGCAATAGAGATTATGCAAAAATTTGTAGTCAAACGACAAACTAATATAAACTCAACGAATTATCGATCGCTATAAACTTTGGATATCTAAACATTTCAATATAAATAGTACAAATTCAAAGAGACAGTAGAGGATAAAAACTTTGGATATGCCAACATATAAATCATTGGGAATAGTGAAGCTGGCAATAAGAACTCAAATCTATTATCCAATGAGATCATGAGATATAAGGGTTTTTTTATTATATAAAAAATAATGTTTTTAATTCTATAGTTCAAACAATAGAAATTATGCAAAAATTTGTAGTCAAACTACAATCTAATATAAAGTCAACAAATTATATAGTCCCTCTAGGCCTTCGGGACTAGTAAAAGATTTTTTCTTTAATAATAAAAATAATTATTATACATGTGGAGGCTGGTATATTTCTAATGTCACACTTTACAAGTGGAATTTTTTTATTTTTTTTAATTATTTAAAAGTTTTTTTGAGGATTCCATTAGCTATTGAAATGAAACTCTTATTGCTACATGGCAGTTGTTCATAAATGCAAACATAGGGTCTCATAAATGCAAACCTAATATTGTGTTTTATCATTACTTGGAAGTAACCCTACATCAATTTTACACTTCAAGGGAAGCCTAGGTCCAACTCATCAAAATTTTGAGAAATTCCAAGAGACCATTCTCAAGAAAGAAAACACAAACTGAAAACAGAATAAACAAAAATGCAAATCATAATATCAAAAGTAAGGAATGTGCAAAGGTAAATCAAAATTGAGTAGTAAATTAAAACAAAAACAAACTCTTTATTTATGTATAGAGTAGGAGTTTCCTCGAGGACTAGTTGATGTAGTGTTTCAAGATTTGGTCATTAACGAGGAAGGGGTCACCATCCCCTTCAATGTTTTGCAAATAGTAGGTTCCTTGTCCAACTTTCTCTTTGATCATGAAAGGGCCAAGCCACAATTGCTGAAATTTTGAATTTTTTCCTTTATCTTCATGCGGCTTGTCCCATTTGAGAACCAAATCGCTAACTTGAAATTCTTTCTCACCAGCAAAATTCTTATCAAACCAATGCTTAATGCTTTTTGGTGGGTTTCAAACTTTTTTTTTCACTTTGGCATGATTCTCTTCTAAGTTCATCAAAGTATCGATGCATCATTGGATGATGGGACATTCTCTCCCGTGAGATTGTTGGGTAAGTTGCAGGGAAGGAAGGTAAATATTTGAAGGTACAATAGCTTATTTCTCGTAGACAAGGAAATAAGGATAATTCCCTATAGAATCATTGGGGGTGACACGATCAGTCTAGAGGGAATTGGGTAATGTGTTATGCCAATTTCTCTATTGTTTGACTACAGTTCATTTTAGGATATAGATTAGATTTTTGTTCATGGATTTAGTCAAGCCATTTCCCTGAGGGTAATAGTTCGTTGCGTATTTTTAGGTAATGCCCTTTTCTAAATAAAACTCAGAAAATTTTAGCTATGAAAAATATGTTACATTATCGAACACAAGAGAGTTAGGCACCCCAAACCTAGTGATAATGTGTTGTTCAAAGAAATTCATTACCACTTCAATATTCACCTTGGTTATTGGTATTGCTTCAGTCCAATGCGTAAAGTAATCGGTAGTGGTTAGGATATACTCGTGTTACTTAAATGAATGAGGATGAATCTCACCAATGATGTCCAATCCCCATTTTTTGGAGGGCTCTTCAACAACAACAAGATGAAGTCGATCAACAACCTTATACTCTCTTCTAGCATATTTTTTGCAAGTTTCACACCTGCGGGAATATGCATGAGAATCTTTAAACAATGTTGACCAATAGTATTTGGTTCTCAATATCTTGTGAGGTATTGTTTCACCTGAGAAATGACCTCCAACTGGTCCATCATGCATATCTTTAAGAACTCTATTAACATCTTTCTTTTCAAGATAGCGGAGTAAGACTCTGTTGTAATTTTTTCTAAACAAGATACCATGGACCAACTGATATTGTGCATATTTAAACCATAGTGCTCTTTTCTTCCTGGCATTGAGGTGATTTGGATTTGTAGCATGTTGAAGATTATCGTTAAGATCATTATAACATGAGTTATCAATAGTTGGAATGTAGGGAACATGTTGTGTGTAAAGGGTTGGTTCCTCTTACAATCTGTCTTCTTCTTGATCATCAACATCCATGATTCTAGCCACCAATTTACAGAGGCCTTGACCTTTGATGGTGTTTTATGGTTTAAATTTGAGGTCATACTCTCTTAAGGAAGTCATCCATTTACCTCTTCTCTCACCCAATTCCCTCTGCATGAAGAGGGATCTGACCTCCAGGTGAGGAATGATCACCTTGGTATGATTCTTCAAAATATGTGGTCTAAACTATTTGATGACTTTGTGGACAAAAAATGATTTCTTATCCACTGGTAGGTAGTTCAGTTCAACACCCTATAATACAGTTCTTATGAATGCAATGGGTAATTCATTCTCTTTCTCATCCTTCTATGTGAGAACCACCACAAGAGAATGGTCAGAAGCGAAAGTGTACAACAAAAAATCCTTAGAAAAATATGGGCTATGTAAATAAGGTGCAACTGATATAGCATCCTTAATATTCTCAAAGGATTCCTTTTGAAAGGGTGTACACTTGAATTGCACATCTTTCTTAATCATCTATTGAAGAGGCTTAACCATTTCGCCAAAATTTGGAACAAATCTTCTTACAAAATTGATCTTGTTGAACAAGGACTGCATGGACTTGTTTTTGTGTGGTGGTGGGATTTGCATCATAGCTTTAGTTCATTTCGGATCTACAGAAATCCCATATTTTGAAATAACATGCCTTGATAGATTATCCTCTGAAGCAACATAGATAGTATTTTTTGGATTTAGAAAGATACCATACTTTCTACACCTTTCAAATATTTTTTTTAGGTGCTTTGGGTGATCAACTCCTTGCTTTGAATAGACCATGACATCATCGAGATAGATCATCACACTTTGAGTGATTAGACCTTTAAAGGTGATGTACATTTCCCTTTGAAAGATAGCTCCAACGTTTATTAAACCAAAGGGCATTTTGTGATATGCATATGTTCCCCACTTTGTTATAAAAGTTTTCTTTAATTGGTATGGTTTTTCCATGAGAACTTGATTATATCCTGAAAACCAATCCAATAGAGAAAACATTTCAGAGCCAGCGAAAAGTTGTAGGATATGTTCCATGGGGGAAACTGGATAGTTGTCTTTGTCAGAAACCCAGTTCAGATTTTGTAAATCTATGCATATTCTGATTTCTCCAGACTTCTTTATGACGGGAACCATATTTGACACCCAGGTTGAATGACGTACTTTGAAGATGATCTAGGCATTGAACAACTTCTTTAATTATTTTTGAATGAGAAATTCGAGGGTCAGATGTAATTTTCTTAACTTTTGATGAAATGGTTTGACACCTTCTTTTATGGGAATCACATGTTGAATGATGTGGGTGTCATAGGTATTCAAGTCTTCATACATCCAGGAAAATAGATCATGATACTTCTTGAAAAAATGTGTGAATGTATTCTTCTCTTCCTCTGAACAATAGGTGCCCAAATTGATGTACTTGGTTTGTTCATGGTTTCCTAGGTTAATAGGAAAATGCATCATGGTTGAATTGTTGGCCTTCAGATTTGCAGGCCTTCTGAACTTGGTTTTTGAATTGAATAGATTCTTAAGTGATAATACAATATTTGGGATACAATTATTTTTCACTTTGATTTATTCATATCGATAATTCCGAAGATCTTGTTCATGAGCTTCATCATCTATTACAGATTCTTGGAAGACATCCGAGCTAGTAAAGAAATTGATGATTTGGGTATCACTATTGAATACTCTCCAGTTCATGACATTATTAGGTATCCAAAGCCCAAAAAATATTTCAACATAAAAAACATTGTCAAGTTGCATGAACAGAGATGTTGTGTTTGCTAAAATATATGCGTCAATGTTTTGATTATGAGGTATAGAAGTAATATTGAATGCTTCAAAGGAATAGAGAAAATTCCATACCTCATGTTAATAACATTTTAGATGAGGAGACAGGAAGTGAATGGTGTTTCATACCTGTCAGATGATGATCCAAATGGATGTAAGTGGCCACCAACATATTCCACCGAGTCAAAGAACAATTTCCATTTTGGGAGAACTTTTACAGTTTTTTCAGTCCCAAACTTTTGGGGTCGTTTTGAGGCCCTAAAAGATGTTTTTTGGTCTCGACAACACCTAACATGTATTTATAGGAAAATGCTAGGTTGAACGTAATATGTACTCCTCATCTATACATTTCCAACGTTGTATCGAGAACCCCAAAGAGAGATCGTACGTAAAAGTTACGCCATCAGGAAGTTGATGTATCAACTACCCCCATCGGGGCCCACAAGCCTTTTAGCATTTCATCTCTCGGGGTTAGGGTTTTGGGTGTTTAGGGTTTTATCATTTATTTTTTATGTTAAAAATTCCTTTGGATCCTCATTGTACTCATCTTCTTGCGAATGAGCGTAGCCATCACATCTCTTCTCAGAGATAAGCTACCACCATTCGAGCAAGTTTGTTTCAGTCTACATTTTTACAGTTTCAACATGTTCTCTTTATTACTAGAAGTCAAGTTTTATCGTATCTCTATGCATTTATTTTCTATACATTTGTATTTCATTTCATTCCATTTACAAATTCAGATCATACGATTATCTATGAATCACTAAATACTCGAAGGTCGATGGCCTTCTTCAAAGATTGGACCAAGGCTTCATATTCAACGGTATTATTGGTGCATTCAAATGCTGAGTGGAAGGATATGAGAGTTTTACATTGTTCGGGATCAATCAATACACATCCTGCCTCGACTCCTTCTTGAGATGTGGAGCCATCAAAGAACATATAACACATGTTAGTATGTACGTATTTGTTATTTGTATAAAAAACTAAATATTCTAATATAGTAAAGGAGTCCTTATGTGTACGTGGAAGGAGTTCGGATTGTAAATATGGTTGTATTTTAGATAGCTACGCTTCATAAAAACCATGATCAGTCTCTAAGAAATAATTACCCAAAATAATTTGTGTGAAGATGATGGGCTCATTTTTACCTTCCAATTCGGACACTATGTGTTTCATGTGAGCCTCGCTATCAACAAAAATCTGATTGGGTTTACCTTTTTGTGGGAGCCAAACATGGGACCAGTCTGTAAAGAAATAGACTTGGACTTTACCTAACTAATCCCTACTAAAAAACAAACCATAACTATCTAGGATGTCAACAACAACAATGGCAATAACTTGATGGACCCTTGGGTCAGAGGCTAATACAATCTATACATATTTGAGATCTCCTCTTACTTTTACATCTGATGTATATAATTGTATGATTCTTATGGTAGTCAATTGAGAGACATCATTTATTATTTGGAATATTGAATAGGGAATGATGTTGGAGGAAGCACCATAATCCACTAAACAGTTATGTACATTGAAATTGAAGATTCCATATGTAAGCAGAAAACAAGGGATCTGGGACTTTGAATAGGAACCTATACTTGTTGTATTGATGGTAGATTTGATTTCAACTATATGTATTGCCTTTGTTTCTACGGTTTTATGACTTTTTTCAGTTGCAACAATGGATTTATTTTGAGAGTTGTCGGCATTAAAAGTATTGACAAGGAGATCACGTTGTTGTGGTAATGTGTAGATATCATACATGGAAATATTAGCTCCCTTCCCGGCTCATTGGTAGTGATCTAGCACATCGATATCAAATTTCTTTTATGCGCTGAAGGGGTGTGGAAGTTCGGTTCGTGCATCTGGGTTTTCAACGATCCACCTGTCAAGATCGTCTATGCTTTCCTAAACATTGTTGAAATGGGTTTTTGGCTTGAACTTGTCTATGCTATTCCATGATGGTGTCTTATTTCTCCTGGAACATGTGAAATTGGTCGTCATACATATCTATGATGGTCTCTTCTAATTGTTCCCTGACTTTCTCCACACTAGCCTTAAAAATTTGCAAGCTACCTTCACCAACCTTTACCCATCTAAGTCGTTACTCTAGATCCTTGATTCAAGCATCCTTGTCTAGATTTTGGCGATGTAGCTTCCCGACATTACCTTTTGTTGTTGTTATGAAAGTTGTGTCATCATATGCTATAGTGATTGGATCTTTGTTGACATTTTCCGTCACTAGGTTATGTGTGAGTACTAATATAAGATTACCCGCTATCACTGGCACTTTCCTGATCTTTCCATGCACGATCTTGCCTGAGGTCTTATCATATGTGAACTTATTTAAGTTGGGTCCTTCACTAGGTATGAATGGAGTACAATGTCCCAAACCTATTCCCCTGAATTGTGTATGTCCATTGACACCTACTGTCAATATATATGGAATATCGATGTCCATTGGTGAAGCATCATCATTCCTTGCTTCAGTGTCTCTCTTCCATTGTTCTTCAGCTTCCCTTTCTATGGCTTCCGTTGCTGCCTTTTGTTCTGCTTCTTATGATGCTATTTCCTTTTCTATGGTTTTTTCTGTTGTTGCTTTCTATTCAGTTTCTTCTTTGGCTATTGTTGCTTCGGCCTTAGCCTTAGCTTTAGTTTCGTAATTTTTTGTTTTCTTTTCCACTGCATCTTCCTTTTTCTTGCGACTCTTTTCTTTATTTCTCCTCTTTTTATCCGCTATTGGATCTTCTTCTTCACATGATCGTGATTGTCCCAATGTAGTTGCAATATATGTATTTGTTGTTTCCACTTCTTCAACTTTCTTCCTGGCTTCTTCTCGTGTCTTCTCTTCATCGAAAATCCTTTCGACAGGTTTGCCTTGTCTTTTTGTAATTACTTCATCATAGGTCTTGGCTTCGCAATGAACTTCTTCCTCCTCCCAAACTTCTAACATATATTCCCAAGGCACTCCAAACTTATTAAAGTGTTTCTTAACTATTTTCTTTGGGTCGTGCCTCCTGAACCTCTCCTCCATGAAGTGGTATACGAGTAGTGTGTCCACGTTTTGCTGGGCTTGTTTGGTGTTGTTAAATGAATAAGCACCAATCCATAATGGGAGCGGAGGCCATATAGCCTTTTTATCCTTGTAGAGAATTTCCCCCGACTCCATTGATTACCGTCTGATAGGATACCTCCTAGAGCACTAATTTATCTAAGACAAATTGGGATAGTAGATGTGATGCTTTCATGGCCCTGTATATCTTGATGTATGTGCCATGTACTATCAAGTACCAATATCCTATCCTCCTGATTACGGCCAACAATTTGTCGGTCATACATGGTGTTGGCAAGTAGAAGATGATCTCATATAATAAGGCTAGGAAGTTCTCACATATATTATGGTACTATGTTTTGTATTTGTGCTCCCACAATACCTTGTAATATATGTGTATGGTTGGGTTTGATGGTTACCATACCTAGCCCATGTTTGGGTATTGGTGTGCAACGCACATTATGCCCATGAGGTACGAGGACATATGAAAGTTCAGAAATGTTTCAGGCTGGGATTCCACAACTATTGGAATGGATTATGCTAAGTTTGTTGATAGGATGCCAGCCGAGTTAAATGATACACCTTCGTCCATGAAATGATAGATCAACAACATATATGATAAAGAGAATTTGGAAGCATCGACCTATTCGTAGAGTTTGTAGAGCATGGCCACCATGTATTGATATGAATTTCTTAGCATGGTTGTAGGGTATCCTCCAATAGGTGTAAGCTTGAACTATTTATATGGCTTGTACCAAATTCAACATAGATCTTTCGTTGTATGTTTTATTTCACCAAGAAGTTTGTTGTCTAGTTTATGGGTCCCCTTCTCCAAATGATAATACTTTGCTATATCTTCAGGCTGGAATGAAGCTACAAGATCCCCTCTAGCATTGTGGATGTACCTGTTTCCTAAGTCAACATGTTTGAGGATCCATACAATAGCATCAACACAAGGGAATATAGAAGCACGGGATGCTACTATATGTATGCTATATTTCTTGATGTTCTTGGAAATCCCGAGTTTGTCTTAGTCCTTGACATCTACCAAAAAATTATTATTTTTGAACATTTGGTATATGTTGCCCCATTTGAGTGAATCTTCCCCTTTTCAAGGAATCTTCTAGCATCATTATACATTGCTCCTGCAATGTCAGGTTCATCCTCATGTTGGCGGCCACTTCCGTAGGCCTCTGCAACAAGTGTTTTCCTAGTTTCCTTCTTTCTTGGAGAAATTTTTGAATATGCCAAGTAAATATTGTTAGAAAAACAAGACCGCGGAGCAATAAAATAAAACAAATGCAGAAACAAAAACACAAAAGACACACAATACAAGAGAGACACATATTTACGTGGTTCACCTAGTGTGGGCTACGTCCACCAGAGAAATTGCCAGGTCCTTCCTTTATTATTATCCAGCAAATGAAGGGATACAACCTACAGCAAAACCTGCTGTAACTTCCTCTTTTTTCTCTCACAGTATCCTCTCTTAGAATACAATATTCACCCTCATACGTAGCCGCAATACATTTCCCTCATAAAAGAGGGTTGCCTTCTAGGGAAAAAACCCTAACATAATCTCTACCATTAGATCTACGACCTTATAATGAACGGTCCAGATTTACAATGAAATTACAATATACTTTTATAAGGCAATTTTTGCTTCGGGGGCTTCGCCCCCGAACCCCTGTTGGAGGCCTACTTGCCCCCAGACCCCCCAGCCGGGGGGATAGGTCCCCTGGACCCTGCAGAGGGGGTACCCCCCCTCTGCACTCCCCCGCGTGGAAGAGTGTACATACTTATGGGGTGTAAATACTTCATGGGGTATAAACACGGCTGAAAGAAAGGACCTCTGCATCAGG
>JZKD02S0662014.1:190851-223163 GCA_000966675.3 Picea glauca | reverse complement strand
CTCATAAAAGAGGGTTGCCTTCTAGGGAAAAAAACCCTAACATAATCTCTACCGTTAGATCTGCGACCTTTTAATGAACGGTCCAGATTTACAATGAAATTACAATATACTTTTATAAGGCAATTTTTTCTTCGGGGGCTTCGCCCCCGAACTCCCGCTGGGGGCCCACTTGCCCCCAGACTCCCTAGCCAGGGGGATAGCCCCCCCAGACCCCGCAGAGGGGTTTCCCCCCCTCTGCACTCCCCCGCGTGGAAGAGTGTACATACTTCTGGGGTGTAAATACTTCATGGGGTATAAACATGGCTGAAAGCAAGGACCTCTGCATCAGGAAGATAATCAGGATCCACAACCAAAAAATACAAAATTAGTCCAAATATAATAGTAAGCAATAAATATATGTGCATAAAAATAATCCTATTGAAGTAACCAATAGCGAAGTACCCAGGGATTCATTTGAGCTAATTCTAGGTGGAAGATCATCATTTGAGGATGAGAGTATGATAGCATGCATCATGGCAATTTGAGACTTGATGAGAGATCAGTAATAAGGTCCACACAATTTGGTTAAGTTCACCTTGGAAGTTATCCTGAAAATTCAAGACGGGAGAAGTTGGTATAAAAGGATCCGATGTGCACTGGGTGAGTTCATGGGGAATTCTATGAACACACCAAAGAAGTTCATTAAGAGGTTGTAGTATATACCGGACGAGATTGTGTGAAATCCTTCAAACACATTGGAGGAGTTGGTGTGAAGTGTGTCGATGATAGTGAGTGTACACTGGTAAAATTTGTGTAAAGTCCCTCGAAAGCATCGATGAAGATTATGCTTACTCCTCTGGTGAATACTGAAGCAATCTGTTCCTTGATCCTTGAATGGATCAAAGGAGAAGGTAATACAAACTCTAGTTAGACCAAATCCATTCGCGTTAATTCCTTTGAGCGACATCGATTCTTCCAAGAAATCAAAGAAGTTAGTTTTAAAATCTCTGGTACACACCAGTAGAATTCATTTAAATATATCCGAAGAGACCGAGGCTAGTCCTATTAACGTCTCTAGTTTCTACCAAAGATTATCTGGCGAAGTGTTCCAGTGTAAATATGTTTTTGAAAAAAGTAAGTCCCGGGATTGTTTAAGTGTTTAAGCTTAGGTTTTGGGAAATAGAGGCTGACGGAGACTAGTGCATGGGTTTTGATCCAAACACAGTGGGGACTCAGGATAGGATGGAAATGGATCTCATGTAACCTCCCTTCAAAGAGATAAAAAATGTGTCAAGGTCCGTCAGGGTGGGGAAGGAGTCCAAGGTTCAACCCGACTCGAATTAAATTTGGGTTAAGGATTTTTCCATGGGAGAGGTGAGAATTTATAGTTGGGATGGTGAGGCACAACCAAATACTAGTAATGGTTTGAGGTCCTTGGCTTGCTTAGGGTTAGGGTGGAGAATCAAGGTATGGTATTTTTCCAAGAGGTTAGGGAATAGGAAGAAGTGCCACATTAAAGAGGTCAAAATCACCTGGAGCAAAATCAATGGTCGGACAGGGTTTGAAAGGGTGATTGATAGAATGATAGTTCACTCTTAAAATAAAATTTAAAATTCTTACCCTTAGAATTTGGAGAGAGAAATTGGCTAGGGAATACCTGGAACTGGTCACCACATGGATGATAACAAGTTGGCAATATGGAAGCTTTGGGTTCATCATCTCATTTCTCAGTAGATACCTTCTCCTCTTGAGTGCTCGGTGAACAATGGTTAAGAGTCGAGGGGTAAGCATCGAGTGCCATATTGTGACTGAAGGGGGAAAAGAGTTTTCACCAGAAGAGTTAGTAGGAAACCCTCTGGTGTGTACTAGAAGGTGTTGCGGGAAAGACTCCGGTGTATACTCTAGGCCTTAACATAAAGCGTTTCGGTGAATTTCAGAGAAGAAAATGGTAACTTCTCCAGTTTGACTAGAGGAGTTAACAAGAATTCCTCCAGTAGAAATAGAAGGAGTTAGAACGAAGTTGTGTGGTGGGTGACTTAGAATTTGGGAAAGGATTAAGGGAAGTGTCATGATGTTCATCAGAGTAATTGGAGGGAACTCCTCCAGTACAAACCGAAGGGGTTTAAACTAACTCATCCAATAACTAAAATTTAATATTCAAAATTTTCCCAAGTGTCAAAATAAAAAATGCAATCTCATCGCAAATAAGAAAATTGTAGTAGCTTGCTTAGAGAGAGGGATAACCACGATCAATCATTTAAGGAAATTTCAAGCCAATGATTTTTATAGGAAAGAGAAAAGGGGGCTCCATTTTTTTGGAGGGGGGTTTTCAAGAAGAAAACATAAGAAAAAGGAGGGTTCTTAGTGTCAAGCACAACAAATGGTGATACACTGGGAGAATCCAAGAATCTATGCAAAGTGGTATCCACACACAAACTTTTGAGGTTAGAATCACGATGATACAAGATCCAAGAGAGAAGGCATAGGTCCCATAGTTTTTAAAAATGCAAAATTTTGACGAGGAAATGTTTGTATGATACAAAGCAGGAGTTAGGATCGCACCCATAACAGATTGAATAGAATGCAATAACTTTTCCATAATGGATATAGTTTAAGAGAGGTATGAGGACTAAAAAAACACAATGAAAACTCAGGAATGCTAGAAATACAAGTTTCTTGTGCATTTCTCTGGTGTCCCTCTGCTGCTAGTGAGCGTCCATAGCCTTGACGAAGACACTTTGGTGTCACAACCCTTGCTCCACTACCAGTGAGCATCCATAGCCTCGACGAAGATACTTTCATGTCCCACATGATCTAGAATTCCTTTCCCCAAGCCTTTTACCTTTTGTGATTTTATTCTCTTATATTTAGAGAAAGGTTGATGGGGGGATTCCAGTCTTCCTTTAAAGGCATGAGGGATGACACATGTGAAAGTGAGATATTCAAACTTGATTATAGATGATCGAACTCCCTGAGTAACATTCTCTAGAGTAATACATATGCCTATCTGAGACCATTTCTCCTTAGTTCAGGAAAATTTGTTCTTGGACATGACCCTTAGCTCCTTTACTCGTCACATTTTTAGAGTACAATGCTCATATACTGGTAAACTATGTTCTGCTATTGGGTCTGACTTGGATTCATGCATTATAGTGTTGCATAGTTGGGAATGAAGTTATGTCTAGAAGCCAAGTTGCAACTATCCAAGATTGTGACACCAAATGTGTTACACTTCAAGGGAAACCTAGGTCCAACTCATCAAAATTTTGAGAAATTCCAAGAGACTATTTTAAAGAAAGAAAATACAAACCGAAAATAGAACAAACAAAAATGCAAAGCATAATATGAAAAGTAGGGAATGTGCAAAGGTAAATCAAAATTGAGTAGTAAATTAAAACAAAAACAAACTCTTTATTTATGTATAGAGTAGGAGTTTCCTCGAGCGCTAGTTGATGTAGTGTTTCAGGATTTGGTCATTAACGAGGAAGGGGTCACCATCCCCTTCAATGTTTTGCAAACGGTAGGTTCCTTGTCCAACTTTCTCTTTGATCATGAAAGGGCCAAGCCACAATTGCTGAAATTTTGAATTTTTTCCTTTATCTTCATGCGGCTTGTCCCATTTGAGAACCAAATCACTAAATTGAAATTCTTTCTCACCAACAGAATTCTTATCAAACCAATGCTTAATGGTTTTTGGTGGGTTTCAAACTTTTTTTTCACTTTGGCTTGATTCTCTTCTAAGTTCATCAAAGTATCGATGCATCATTGGATGATGGAACATTCTCTCCCATGAGATTGATGGGTATGTTGTAGGGAAGGAAGGTAAATATTTGAAGGTACAATAGCTTATTTCCCATAGACAAGGAAGTAAGGAGAATTCCCTATAGAATCCTTGGGGGTGACACGATCAGTCTAGAGCGAATTGGGTAATATGTTATGCTAATTTCTCTATTGTTTGACTATAGTTCATTTTAGGAAATAGATCAGATTTTTGTTCATGGATTTAGTCAAGCCATTTCCTTGAGGGTAATAGTTCATTGCGTATTTTTAGGTAATGCCCTTTTCCAAATAAAACTCAGACAATTTTAGCGATGAAAAATATGTTGCATTATCGAACACAAGAGAGTTAGCCACCCCAAACCTAGTGATAATGTGTTGTTCAAAGAAATTCATTACCACTTCATCATTCACCTTGGTTATTGGTATTGCTTCAGTCCAATGCATAAAGTAATCGGTAGTGGTTAGGATATAGTCATGTTACTTAAATGAATGAGGATAAATCTCACCAGTGATGTCCAATCCCCATTTTTTGGAGGGCTCTTCAACAACAACAAGATGAAACAGAACAACAACCTTATACTCTCTTCTATCATATTTTTTGCAAGTTTCACAGCTACGGGAATATGCATGAGCATATTTAAACAATGTCGACCAATAGTATTTGGTTCTCAATATCTTGTGAGGTATTTTTTCTCCTGAGAAATGACCTCCAACTGGTCCATCATCCATATCTTTAAGAACTCTATCAACATCTTTCTTTTTAAGATAACAGAGTAAGACTCTGTCGTAATTTTTTCTAAACATGATACGATGGACCAATTGATATTATGCATATTTAAACCTTAGTGCTCTTTTCTGCTTGGCATTGAGGTTATTTGGATTTGTAGCATGTTGAAGATAATACTTAAGATCATTATAACATGAGTTCTCAATAGTTGGAACATAGGGAACATGTTGTGTGTAAAGGGTTGGTTCCTCTTGCAATCCATCTTCTTCTTGGTTTTCAGCATCCATGATTCCAACCACCAATTTACAGAGGACTTGACCTTTGACGATAGTTTATGGTTTAAATTCGAGGTCATACTCTCTTAAGGAAGTCATCCAATTACCTTTTCTCTCACCCAATTCCCTTTGCATGAAGATGGATTTGACCTCCAGGTGAGGAATGATCACCTTGGTATGATTCTTCAAAATATGTGGTCTAAACTATTTGATGACTTTGTGGACAAAGAATTCTTTCTTATCCACCGGTGGGTAGTTCAGTTCAACACCCTATAATACATTTCTTATGAATGCAATGGGTAATTCGTTCTCTTTCTCATCCTTCTGTGTGAGAACCACCACAAGAGAATGGTCAGAAGTGAAAGTGTACAACAAAAAATCCTTAGAAAAATATGGGCTATGTAAATAAGGTGCAGCTGACATCATTGATATTCTCAAATTGAATGGTGTTTCATACCTATCGGATGATGATCCAAATGGATGTAAGTCGCCACCAACCTATTCCACCGAATCAAAGAACAATTTCCATTTTGGGAGACTTTTTACAACTTTTTTGGTCCCAAACTTTTGGGGCCATTTTGAGGCCCTAAAAGATGTTTTTTGGGCTCGACGACACCTAACATGTATTTATAGGAAAATGCTAGGTTGAACGTAATATGTACTCCTCGTCTATACCTTTCCAACGTTGTATCGAGCACCCCAAATAGAGATCGTACATAAAATTTATGCCATCAAGAAGTTGATGTATCAACTACCCCCATCGTGGCCCACAAAACTTTTAGCATTTCATATCCCGAGGTTAGGGTTTTGGGTGTTTAGGGTTTTATCATTTATGTTTTATGTTAAAAATTCCTTTGGATCCTCATTATACTCATCTTCTTGTGAATGAGTGTAGCCATCACATCTTTTCTCAGAGATAAGCTACCACCATTCGAGCAAGTTTGTTTCAGTCTACATTTTTACAGTTTCAACATGTTCTCTTTATTAATAGAAGTCAAGTTTTATTGTATCTCTATGATTTTATTTTCTATACATTTGTATTTCATTTTGTTCCATTTATAAATTCAGATCATACAGTTATCTATGAATCACTAAATACTCGAAGGTCAATGGCCTTCTTCAAACATTGGACCAAGGCTTCATATTCAACGGTACTATTGGTGCATTCAAATGCTAAGTGGAAGCATATGAGAGTTTTACATTGTTCGGGATCAATCAATACACATCCTGCCTCGACTCCTTGAGATGTGGAGCCATCAAAGAACATATAATGCATGTTAGTATGTACGGATTTGTTATTTGTACAAAAAACTAAATATTCTAATATAGTACAGGAGTCCTTATGTGTACGTGGAAGGAGTTTGGATTGTAAATATGGTTGTATTTTAGATAACCATGCTTCATAAAAACCATGATCAGTCTCTAAGAAATAATTACTCAAAAAAAATTGTGTGAAGATGATAGGCTCATTTTTACCTTCCAATTCAGTTACTATGTGTTTCATGTGAGCCTCGCTATCAACACAAATCTGATTGGGTTTACCTTTTTGTGGGAGCCAAACATGGGACCAGTCTATAAAGAAATAGACTTGTACTTTAGCTAACCAATCCCTACTAAAAAACAAACCATAACTATCTAGGATGTCAACAACAACAATGGAAATAACTTGATGGACCCTTGGGTCAGAGGCTAATACAATCTATACATATATGAGCTCTCCTCTTACTTTTACATCTGACGTATCTAATTGTATGATTATTATGGTAGTCAATTGGGAGACATCATTTATTCTTTGGAATATTGAATAGGGAATGATGTTGGAGGAAGCACCATAATCCACTAAATAGTTATGTACATTGAAATTGAAGATTTCATATGTGAGCAGAAAACAAGGGATCTGGGACTTTGAATATGAACCTATACTTGTTGTATTGATGGTAGATTTGATTTCAACTATATGTATTGCCTTTGTTTCTATGGTTTTATGACTTTTTTCAGTTGCAACAATGGATTTATTTTGAGAGTTGTCGGCATTAAAAGTATCGACAAGGAGATCACGTTGTTGTGGTAATGTGTAGATATCATGCATGGAAATATTAGCTTTAGTTTTCCTCATATCTTCAACAACACTATAATATAAAGAAAACTTTTTTGGTTTGTTTGTTGTTGTGTTTGGTTGTATACTATTGGCCTTGTTATGCACTATTGGGGTATTGGGCTTAATGTTGTTTGCAACCGGGTTTGACGTACTATATTTGTTGTTATTGGCTGAAACAATGGTGTTAGATTTATTACTAGAGGGAGTTGGAACTAGGGTGCTTGGTTTCAAAGAAAGAACAGGGGGTATGATTTTGTTGAGGGGGGTATTAGTATTTAGAGGAGATGAAGTTCTTGGGATAACACCTATTATGTGTAGATTGTAGTCTCTGGAAGATGCTTTTATAATTAATGTCTCTTCTATAAAAATGTCTTCAATTTGTTCATCATATGAGTCGATACACCAATCCCACAAGGACACAAGAGATTCCTAAGGGGTTTCCTTAGTGGTCTCTTTGTTTCCTACTTCATTGGGATGTTCGTCATTCAATATTTTTTGATCTAACAGTTGGTTGATAACCGAGGTCATGGATTTTACCCATCGAGGGAAAAAAAAATCGTAGTGATTTTGTTCATGGTATGAGCATAAATTGTCATTACCGAAGGTATCCATATTTAGCGTGAGTTGTGGGACCTCAAGTGTCTTGGGTGGGTTTTCATTCCTTTTGAAGAATGGATGAAAAGGTTTGGGTCTTGAGGGCCCTTCCCCAACATTCTTCTTGAGATCAAAAACTTTGTTCGACAATTTATTGACTAACTTAACCAAATTATCGATATCCTTTGGTTCCTTTTCAAGGGGTTTTGTTAACTGTAATGGTTTCTTTCCAGCTGATTTGATTTCTTTGGAGTATGGGTGGTTGTCATAAGAGGATAACTCCTTTTCAACAATTTCGGCTTCTTCAAAATTATGAACTAAAGAGTTTTTTCTAGCTTGTTTAACAAACATTCCTATAGAAGGGATTAGAGTCGAGGTGTAGTATTCGATGGCTAAGGACTGTAAAGGAGTTGTCTCGACAGTAAAATTAGTGAGGATTGTAGTGAAGAGTTGATTGAAATCCTTCTCTTTTTCCCTTTTTTCTATTTTTACGTCTCCTAAATCCTTGTATAAGGCAGTAGTGGTTTTTTCATTCCTTGAATCCTCCTATAAAAGATTTCTGAAAGCCCTCCCAATTGTTTATGGAATTAGGTGGCAGATCAAAATACCATGTGGATGCTCTGCCTACGAAAGTGTAAGGGAAAATCCTACAGACCACGTCTTCATGATGGATGTTGAGGAGATGGGTAACTAATTTTTTTTTTTTAAATAATCCTCTAGTGAGTCGGGTCTATCTGGGTCAAATTTTGGAAGGAGATTTCTAGGTTTCCAAGACATCTCATGCAGAGGTTATGCTAGGTTAATATATCCTTTAGACAACCATGGTGGAATCACTACTCTTTGGTATTCTCGTTCACCCATGTTATTTCCAAAAACAATTTCTTTTTTTTCACCGTCGAAGTTCTGTTCAGAATTAGGAGGGCTAGGGGGAATTTGATTCAAGGGAGCTGGTACTTCCTGGAAAGAAGTTTCAATTAGATCTTCTACAGAGTTGAAAAGGATTTAGTTCTGATTACTGGGTCATCTTGTGCAACTATTTATCCCCCTTGTAATTTCTCTAGTTGTGGGTATCTTTCCAAGAAATTTAGCATAGGCATAGGTAATACAGTGAGTTTTAGTAAACTCTTCGTAGGGTATAGGAAACCAAATTTCTGTTGGAGTTTTGGGGATGCCAATAGTACTTCCAAATGTGGGTTTTTTTTCTTCAAAGGTAACGTTCTTTTATGAATTGATATGAGGAAAAAGAATTGGAACATGGGAGATTTCATAGGACCAGTCGTGCATATGTAACACGTTTATTGTAAGTCATACAATTTGAGGCCCTCTTTCTAGCGCCAATTATGTTGACGGGGATGAATTTACTAACAATTTTATACAAGGATAAGAGCAATTTTATTCCAAAACTTTGGAGCACTTCAAACTTGTTATCGCACAAGTTGTAGGCTGGGAAAAGCTCGACCCAACCACCAATTGGCGACAACTTAGAGAGCACCTACCCAATGTCACCTTAGGCAGGTGTTCCCGTCACTTTAGAGGTGAGGTAGTCACCTCAAGGGGGGAATCCTGATGACCCTAGGGGGAATTGATATGGAAAATGATAAGTATGAATGGATGTCCCTAGAGATCAATTATAAATGGTAGGAAGAACTTGGAAAAGAGTCTTGGGAAGGCTTAAGGGTTTCCAATTGAGTTAAGTGACTTGCCAAGAGTAAAGTACCTGCCCGAGACACAATGAAAACCAAGGATGCTTGTAATATGTTAGTTGGACAAGAAAGTTAAGCTTGATGTCCCTAATTGAAGAAAAAGTAAATGATATATATCAGCCCATAAAAGATAGTAAAGGCTGCAAAATAAGTGCTAAAATTATGACTGAATAAGTAAGAGACAAGCTAGTGAAGGCTAGCTCAACTCAACAATGATAAAGCAATACTCTATCACAAAAATCAAGGCTGAAACAAATGATTACTACAGTGATGTTTATCAGCCTTATTTCTGTAGAAAAAAAAGCTTTATAGCAGAAAAATCGACCAATGAAAACTACTTATAACTAGCTGAACAAGTGCACTAGGGTTAGTAGAGAGTTAGGGCAAAGTTAGGGGTTAATCCTAGAGTTAGTTTAGGAGTTATTAGGGGTCAAAGGGTTAGGTTTTCTGCAGCCTTATGGCTGTAGAAGCTAGTTGTAATAGAAGCAATATTAAATGGTTGAAAGGGGATGCCTCAATGAGTCAAGAGAGCCAAAGGCTCAAATGATAACTTCCAAAAGAGACAACTTCAAAACTTGAAAATTTCACATATACCAAGGCATCAATTTATTTCTCCAATGCAACAAGTAATGACTAGTTATTTTAATAATTGGGTTAATGGATTCAAGCCAATAAAGAGCTGTAGGTACTACCTCCATGGGGGTGTAAATCCTCTTACTCCCCAAGGCAAGTATCCCTAGCTAGGGTTTACGCTAAGAGGGTGTATGCACTTATACTTCTCTTAGAAAACCCTTATTACACCAAGAGGAATTAAGAATGAAATGATGGAGGATAAGGTGGGGGTGTATGCCCTTATATTTCTCACCTAGCTCTAGCAAAATAACCTTGACTTGAACACAAATGATAGTACAAAGTAAAAAAGCCTTACCAATTCAAGGAAAATGCTAAGATAAACCACCAGAACAGAAAAATAACAACCTTCCAAGGTTAGTGCATCACTTCCACCAATCAATAACCAAGAAAATATCCATACACAAGAGCACAAGAGAGAAACTAGCCAAATATAGCGAAAATTTCAGTCAAATCCTTCTCACAATGGGAGAGTTATGATTTAAAATGAGATCTTATGATCTCTATTTATACAAAATGTCACTAACATAGTTTGTCCACATAATTTTAGGGTAAACCACAAGATTAGGGGTCAACATCCCTAATCTTTCCCCTTTACAAAAATAATATTAAACAATTCATCTTTAAATTCACTTTTACACAAAAGAAAACCCTAAAATAAGACGTCACCCTTCTAGGGTGACGCTTTGGCACTTTTAGGTCAAACATTGAGTTGAAGATGATAGAGTTGGGCCTCCAAAGGCCATGTGTCTCCAATCCAACCTTATATTCCACGATCCAAGGGTTCCTTCCTGTGTACTCATCACCACCTCAAGCCCCTCAAGCATGATGTCAAGCTTCCAAAATATGACATTTTGCCTCTCTTAGGAAAAACGTTTGGCATGTGAAGGCTAGGTCATGTCTCTCAAGTCATCTTCTAGGCCTCCAAATTTACATCTCTCTCATCCAGCATGTGGGTGCCTGGAATCCAACATGTGGGCTTCAAGCCCCATGGAAATCAAAGCTACACTTGTTCCTCCAAAATTGGCTACCAACTAGGTCCTGCAAAGACAAATAAGCATGCCCTCCAAGGATCTCAAGTCAAAATATCATGATGAGTAGATCAATTCAATAAATGAGCCACCTAAGCATGTTCATCAAAGATTACCCTGTCAAACAAGTAAGTGCTCAAAGACATTATGTGACTTGCCAAGCTTGGATATGGGAGGGTTGATGAGGTGTCTTGTTGGGTAGATGTTTCCCTAGGTCAAGGAGTATTTCCCAAGTGATCCCTCTCTAGGCCATGTAAAGTGGATGAAGTGATTGTGGATCAAGACTCATTGGGAATGGGGTTCATGACATACAAGGGGTTGTAGTGTCTCATTCATGGGTGCCTTTGTAGAGGGTGTGTGGCACCTTCGTTTGGAACACAATTTTTCCAAGCCCATCCTCTTGCCATTCTTTGTTTCTTTCATGTTTCAAAGGATGCGTTGAAGTCCTTTGTCCTGGCATGGTGTCCAAATAATGATAGTGTCACTCACAAATACCTTGTGGAAATGAGAAGGTTGGCTCATGATGAGACCCCCTTTCTCTCAGTTGTGCAACTAAGAGCCACTACCCTAGCTTGGTGGACAGATGATGGTAATGTCATACCTTCATAGGGGCATCAAATCCCTTTGGATGGATGTTGTTCCCCATGCATTGGAGGACTTGGATGATGAATGTTTCACATTGGAGGACGTCTTTAGCACATGAACGAGGCTTGGAACCATAAAGAGAGGATGACATCACCCTCCTATGCCCAAATGTCCCTCTTGAGAGGCACGTCGTCACATTTTTTATGGAACATCTGGCATTCTTGGCACATTTGGTGGTGTTGTGGGCTTGAGACCCCACTCTATTGCTTGATTTGGGGATGATGTGGCACCCTTCTAGCTTGAAATCATGTAGTGAGTATGAGGTGGACTAGGGAAAGACTCTTAGTCATGGGGTTCTTGATATATCAAGAGCTCATCTTGTCTCATTTATGGGTTCCTTTGTGGAAGGTGCGTTGCATCCCTCCATTTGCAATGCAACCTTTTTCCAAGACCTTTGTTTGCCTTTTTATTATTTTTTAGAAGTCCAAACATTGAGTGTTATATGAAATGAAATAAAAGGAGAACCACAATGCCACTTGAAGTTATAACACATTGAGTTCCATGTGCAATATAAAGTAAAAGACACCACAAATGAATTCTCCCATCAAGAGGGATATTTTTTATTTATCTTCTTTTACAGGTCCTTTAATTCTTTAGGAGAAGTGTTTCATTGCTCTCAGGACTTTAGGGGGAGCATATAGAAGGATAAGTTATGGATTTCAATTTTTATAGTGCTAGTTGCAACACCTATGGGCCTTCAACCCCTTCTTCCTGTGAAATGAGGTACAAAACCTTCTTGGGGTTAATGAACCCAAAACCCCAAAAGATAAGGAAACAAAGGGAAAGAAGTGTAGAAAGTGATAAGTATGAGTGGGAATGGTAAAATGACCCTTCAAGGAACCCCCCAGTACAAACCCTTTTCCCGAGGGTGGCCAACTTACTAGGATACCAAGACACCCACCAATGTGAAAATAGGAAAAAGGTATAATTTTCAAGAAAATGTTCTATAATCAAGAAAGTGCCCTTTGCAATGTGCTCAATTTCTTCAAATATTAAGATGACACTTACCACGAGACTAGACTTGTTACCTTATGAAGCAAGATTCATTTCCTTCTGGAGAGCAAGTCTATGTGGCGGACATTGCTTTAATGTCGATGATGAATGGTGATGTGTGGTGAAGAGGAGGGGTCATGTCTGTTCAATGTGGGTGTTGTTGGTCAATATTTCTCTCGAAACTCCATGTATTCTACCCGCAGGCCTCGAGACATCATCTCCTTAGTTACCCTTAAGCTAGGGGGTAAAAAAGATTACACTTAGAAATATAAATGGACCATTCAATTAAAAAATGTGTAATAGCCTTGTAGATTAAATGAAAGAAGTGTTTTATCAATGTCACATGTGATGGCCCTAGAAATAGAAACAATAATGCTACTACATCCTTGGATTCTTACTTTACTTGTCAACTTGGGGTTCCTACAAACTTGAGAGGTGTTGTGCAATGTATATACATTATGCACTGATAGTATTATAGGTTTGAGACTGATTAAGGGTGTAATTGTATGCAAATGTGTAGGGAATTGAAATGACATAAAGAAAGTTTAAACTATTGCTCGAGTGAAAAGCACACCAACTTGAAAGAACAATTAATCTAGATTGCAATAAAGGATATTTAATCTAATGGCATAAAATAAAGCATATTGAAATATAGAAAAGCAAACTGAAATGTAAAGCATGAATTCATTCTATTGCATGACAAAAAATTGTAATCTAAGAAGTTAAATTAGTGCATGGATTAAATGAGCTACTTTATGCAAAACCCTTGAATCAATAACAAGTCATATGTCATATTATTGATTATTGCTACTTTCATGAAAAGAAGATTAAAATAAATTGATATCTAAACCTCAAACAATTCTATAGGACATTTCTACAGGAAACCAAAAAGAAGCCTAAAAAGATAGTATGAGCCTTCTAAAGCATCAACAAAGATAGAATAAAATAAAATGAGGTAGAACTGAGGTTCTCAGCCTTGAGAAGACACCCAAGAGCGTCCTAATAGATTGTTGACTCTTTTTACATGATATCAGTTGAAACTTAAGAGTTAATAACAAATTGATTGAAATCAATGTTAATCATACATGACTATGTTAATCTTCAAAAGAGAATGAAATGCTAACTAACCATTAATTAACATGCAATAAAAAGGAGAATTAAAACATGGTCCTTGATCCCTCTTGAGTGGGCCCTACCCAAGAAGCACAAGGAACCTTAAGAAATCTCTAATAAGATGAAAACAAGACCATATTTATTCCATCAAGATCAACAATACATCAAGAGAAAAAATCTCTAAGTTCCAACAAAAGCCTTCAGAGAAAAAACATAATACAATATCATGAAAATCTGTCATTTCTCCCTAAGCTAGAGGTCTCTTTATATTCCTTGAGAACTCGGCCTCCTTGCTTGGATTGAGGAGAAAAATGGGAAAATAGGATATCTCAATCAATATTATCTAAATCTCGAACTGTTTCTGGCCAGGAGTGGACATTAATGAATTGAGAGCACTCTAGAGGTAGGTGGGAATAGGGTCCCTCAATTCTTGGATGACATCACTCTTAGGGGTACATGGTCCCTTGATTTATGGATGTTGGTGCCCTTATGATCCCTTGATTCATGGTTTTTTATCCGCTTGATGCTACACACATCTCTTAGCATAGGTATTAGAGAAAAATGGTATGATCTACACAAAATTCCACCTTAAAACTCATTCACTAAGAAATATGCAAAAAATTTCACGGCTTACTATTAGATATGTTCAAAAAGTAAATATTTGGTCATATCATAGTGGGAAATATGCCTATGATGAGCCTTTGGGAAAGGCAATCTCATCATCAGCCCCCAACTGAAACTTTGCACACCCTTTGTGCAATGAAAATCGGTTCCTCTATTCTTATTATTATTGTTGTTGTCTTGTTCCTTGATATTGTTGCTCATTAGCCTGGTGTTCACTGAATTTATGTCTCATGTCCCCTTCCACATACCTTGTGATGGCCTATTGCTCATGATACCCTTTGTTTTTCACTATCTTTGCCCACTCCTCTTCTTCATTTTATTTGTTGATATCAACCACTGGTGCTATAGGAAGGAGTGGGGGATTCATCCTCATCCCACTCCAATTTGTTTTTATATTTATTAGGTCCTCTTTGTACCAGGGGGTTCTTAGGAGGGTAAGTTGTAGGGAATTGGGAGAATGAGGCTCTCTAAACTGTAATTTATGAGGGAAGGAGTTCCACCTCTTGTGGCAAGCTTATGTTTACTCTTCTCCCAAAAGTCTCAATGAGTCATCCAAGTGGGCCATTGACTCTCTCTATTTGGCTGTCCAAACTAGGGTTGTGTATTTATCTAAAGAGAGGTTGTGATGATTGGTTATAACATCCCTTGGTTTCACTGTCTTAGCTCTAATCTACAAGGGGGTCTGAAGTTATTCTTTGTATTTATTTAATTCCTCTGTCCTCATCTCTTCATTCTTTAGCCATGATGTAAAGACCATTATCTGTACATCCCCCACATATGGATTTGGATTCCAATTGTAGGGGTGTGGAAGGATGATGTTGTGTAAGTAAAACTCACACATCCTGTCCCTTTTCTCCATGTTGCAGCCCTCGTATGCATCCAAGAAGTCCTTGGGGGTGTCAAGGTTGAATTTCACTAACTGAGCCAAGTGTTCAATCTGATTTTTGTGCCACTTCTCCTTTAGAAACAATGTATATACTCTAGCAGGTTGTCTGCACTATAGCATTTCCAAAGACACTTTGACTATTTCCTTTACTGCAACCCCCATTATTTCTATATGAACATCCCTGTCAGCCAATTCTCTTTTTGCTTTATCCAATTGTTGTTTTAACTTATAGTTTTCTACTTTTAACTTTTGGTTGTACTCAACTTTTTTTATTGTCATAATTGGTTGACATCAATTACAACCAATTTTCCAGCAAGAAGAACAAATCTAAGTCCATATGATGAACAAGAGAGCTTATGTAGGTTGGAACACCACACCCATGAGAGAGTGGATCTAGAAGTAGTTACCCATGAAGGGGAAACACTCTAGAAATCCTCTCTGAGACCCCTATTCTAGACCTAAATTTGTATCTACAAGAGTTATTTTCCTCCTACCCAATCCCTAAACTTTACTCCCCCATAATATAACCACTTAATCCAAGGGATGAATTAGATTGAAGGTCTTTTGAGGGACCAAGTGTTACATTTTCCTTCCCATTCGACGAACTAAAGTGACCCTTCCACATCCCAAGTGTTTCAAATAGAGAGATAGCTCTAGACCCCTACTCAAAGATTTATGATGCAGGAGCATCGTCAGCAAAGCCCATGTCTACAAATTTAACACTAGGTCCCTCTAAAGACCTTCAATCGAAATCTAAAAGTTGGCGTTTATTCTACAGATCTGTTTTGAACGGATGATTGAAGAAGAGAGAAACACTCGGAAACTGAATGATCGCAAGAGGTCTAGGAGTTTCACTCTCAATCTTGAATGTAACAGAGCTTGAGTAGTTGTTATCTGTTACCTTGATAGGAGAGGTAGTCGGAGGGAACCCTAGGAACCTTCCTGTATATGTAGATGCATGGCATGCCCAAATGAGGTAGCTGGAGGAGTATTGTCATTGAATAGGAAGTATAATAGTTTGTTTTGAGAGAGATGAGACTTCGTTACAGTCCAACATGCACATATTGTAATTAGACATTAATCTTAATAGAAAGAAAGCAATTTTTCCTGCATATGAACTTTCTGTGTGTTTATGTATTTGCATTCATTGTTATGATTTTATATGTCGTTAATGTTTTGAATGTATGAAATGGTGAAGAATTGAATAAGTTTCAATTGCTTCTCTTCTTTGATTTTTTGAGTGCAAGGAGTGCACATAGTCCGCAGGGAGTTGATAGAGGTGAATTAACCTCAGAGAATCTTAGGAGAGGTAGCGTTGATATTCATCAGCAGAAGTGCAAGGAGTGCACAGGAACAACTCTGTGCTGAGTTCAGAGAGAGACAGAATTATAGAACACTCTATAAAGAGGAGCTCTACAAGGTGTGCATTGAGCAAGAGGAACACCAGGAGGGCGAGAAGAATTTATTTTCAAGAGATCCTTTGGATCTGAGTTTGACGAAATACCAGAAATGCAAGGAGTGAATGGGAAATCAAAATCCTCTAAGGATCAAGCTTAGAAGGGACAACGCTTTTCATAAGTGCAGAAGAGACCCAATAGATGGACTCGAAGGAGGAGAAAAGGTCGAAGCCTTTGAATACTTAGAAAATATTCTAAGTCAGAAGAGATTAGAAGCTCAAGAGAGAGGGAAACAGTGGTCATTGGATCACAACGCAAAATATCCTTCATTGTGGAAGAAAGGAAAAGTTTGAGATTTGAGCATTCCGAAACGACCCTAGCCATCAATCTAGGAGAGGGAGATCTGAATTGTTTAGAAGCACTGTCAAGATCATGAGATCGACAGTCACCTCACATTGTGGGGATAGAAGGTGATCAAGCTTTACGAAGTCGAGGGAGGGCCACAATCCACACCACGGTTTTGGAGAAAGGATGCGTGGATGCTCAAGGTGAATTGCGGGACGAAAAGTAGTTTGGTCTCAAACCACCTTTGAGCGTGCCCGCAATCGCGTGTTTGTGTGAGCTCACCACCCAAGGTCACCTCTAAGGAGGAACCAAGGAAAAGGGGAGAGTGGACTTGCTAAAGTACCGAAGTGATTTGGGACTGTCCATCATCTATAAGGATGCGTGGCATAAATCCATTAGTTTCGGGTGAAGGTGCTTCGAGAGGAATGAATGGATAGAAGTTTGAAAATTTCGAAACATGAAGAGCCGAAGTAAGTTTCAACCATCCAATTCAAGTGGACATGCATAAAAAATACGCAAACTTCGAAGGGAAGTGAAATTTGATATTTGAGAATCCCAAAGTCCAAAGTCCCGAACCGGACGACGGTCGTTGATTTGAAAGTGGACGCGTGGCACCAGATCTAGAACTCTATTTACAGAGTACTCTGAAGGAAAGCAAAGGGAAAAAGTGTTGAAGTCCCGAAGAATATTTCGATCATTGATCGAGGGGGGAGTTGAAGGACCGTTGATCTGGTTGAGGAGACTAAAGTCCTGAAGCAGGAGAAGAGCCATCGATTTAGAAGGACGCGTGGCAGACGATCTGCCATTTTGGAGAAATATCTTCGAAAGAAACGAGAGGTTGAGAACTGAAACTCCTGAAGGCCGGATTCAAGGAGGAAATCGTAGCTGCACATCTGTAGTGACAGGTGTCAGCAGATATTCCACTTCAGAAGATAGCTACTGAGGAGGAAGCGAGAGTTGAGAGTTGAAACTCCCAAAGACCGGAAAGCCAGAATCAATCATAGTCGTTGCTCTGGAAGAGAGCTACGTGCCGATAGATCATGGAGGTCTGGGAAGGCATGTGAAAGACATGAAAGGAGGATAGATAGTAGTCGTTGATAATAGATCATCACCGAAAGTGAGAGATTGACAGTTGGGAAGAATTGCGGGGTCAAAACATACTTGGATCTTTATTTTCCTTGAGCGGGCCACAATTGAAACCACAGTATCACTGAAGGCATACATGGCGCTTTGTAGTGAATTGCAAGGAGAAAAGAGGGTTGGCCTAAAACCACCCTTGGGTGCACCCGTAATCGCATATTTTTCGTAAGGTCGCAACCTAGGGCCATATGAAGGAAGGGGCTAATGAAAAAGGAGCTAGCACCTGAAACTTGACATTTCAGAAGCACGCAGATAGAGGTCGCAGGTATCACAGGACATGTGCCTTAGGAGAAAAGGGGGCCTGTGTATAATTTTTTTGGGTTCAATAAGGAGCCCGAAGGGTCGATTCAACTCAAAAGGAAGAAAGATACTAAACTGGGACGTCGTGCATCCTCGAGGAGAGCAGGGGGGGTCTGCATCAAGTGGTATTAGAGTAGAATTTTTTTCTTCCAGACAACAGGAAAAAGAGGAAGAGAGATAAAAGAGATAATTTGATATCATCAAGAGGTATCATCATTGATTTGTCCGTAGATTTTAGATGAAGGATATAGAGAAGACAATCTGACTACATTAAGTAGTATCAAGAACTGAATTGTGTTTGTAGATTATAGGCAAAGGTGAAAAGGTGAATATAAATAATCTGATGACATCAAATGGTCTTAGAAGATGGATTTTTCCTATAGAACAACGAGTAAAGGAAAAGGGACAGAGTACTGATGCTCTGTAAATATTGTTGCAAAATGTGCAGCAAATAGTAGACAACCAGGAGGGATGAAGACAAAAAATATGGCTACTGAAGGCCATGAGCGTGGTCGAAGAGGAGACCACCTGCAGAAGAGTAAAGCAGAAATTGACAAGGATATCATTGAGATAAGAGAAAGAATGGAATAACTAACATTGAAGATGAAACAAGAGACAAAGGTACACTGGAGGTACGAATGGCCTCTGAACAGGAAGGTAAAATGGCCTGTTCAAAAGTTGTTGGGAAGAAAACAACAACAAGAGTTGAGGAAATGGTTGAGGCATGTTGAAACCCTTAGTGACACAGAGGAGGAATTGATTCACATTTCTGAACTAGAGACTGGGAGAAATCTCAGTGATGAGGAGGAGAAGAGATCAGTTGAGGATCTCATAAATTTCCAGGGGGCCATAAGTGAACTTTCAAGTTGCCAGGTGGGAAATGAAAGGAGATCAATGGATGGTCTCATAGACTTCTAGGAGGGAAATGATGAAAGTTCAAGTTTCCAGGTTGGAATTGGAAAGAGATCGGGTGATCTCATAGACTGCCAGGTGGGCAGAGAGAAAATCCCAAGTTGTCAGGTGAGAAAGGGAGAAGAGATGAGCTCAGTTGGGAGTTCATATCAACAAAGAGTGTTGATGGAAGAAGACTAGAGGTGTGCTCTAATCATTGGGGAAATTCAAATATTCCTGCCAAATAGTCCAGTAGAGGATAATACAAGTGTTGCGCACGAGGAGATAGTGCAACTAGAATCCAAGAAAAACACCATGGAGACAAGTGATTTTAAAGCTAACTTTGTCTATGATGCAGGTGCAGCAGAGGAAAGACAACCAACAAATACTGTCAAAGAGTAGGAGAAAGAGAAAAAATTGATGTTTTCCCTAGCAGAAAAAGAGGAGAATTCAAATGAATTGCTCACTCAATGGGAGTGAGAGTTGAAGATGCTGGAAGATTGGTTGGACAATCCAAAACCAGAAGATGGTTTCCAGGAGACAGTCATGCAGATTTCAGGAGAAGAGAATTCAACAAAATTGCTCAAAATTTTTAGCCAGGAAGCTGAAAGGGAGATAACTGCAGCATTGGAGCTTGCAGAAGAAGAGGAAGTAGACAACATAGTTTTTTTTTAGTTTTATGAGGAATTAGAAGCCCAAGAGAGAAGAGTAAATATGAAAAGTAGGCATTTCCAATAGGCCATGCTATCGTGCAGTTTGTATTTTAGGTCTCAGGCTATAGGATAGTGGACAAACAGACGTAACAAGAACCTTCCCCACCCAATGTCACCTCGATGGGGAGGTTCTTTCTGTTTAGGGAGGTTATCCCAGGGGAGACATACACGGTAACCTAGGTTTTGAAGAGGCAATGGATACAAGGTCAATTGTTAATATTTCCCTCCTCGCAGGTTACCACCAGTATCAGATAGCCTGGCTAATCAACCAATAAAGAAGTGAAGTCCCTATTGAAAACACCTGCCCAGAACAAGACAACACAAAATGTATATTTGCAGGCTATAACTCAAAGGGTTAGTACTTCTTAACTATCTGATTTCATTTAATAAGCAATGCAATAGATAAGATGAATTCAACGTTCTGCTAAATATCCTATGCAAGATCACCAATTCATCAATATCTACCAAATGACTAAGCCTATAGTATATCCAATCAACAACTTGTTTCATAAATATTAGACGTCATCATTTAATTGCTCATTTCTTAGTCAAAAATATTGTTGCGTCAAGTATGACGTTAGCCTAGGTTAGCAGCGTTAGGGTTAGTTAGGGTTTCAAAGATTTAAAGTTTGAAAGATGATTTTTGTACACTTCAAGCTCAACATTGGAGATATTACTAGTGCCTTAGGGTAAATGGAGTCAAAAGCAAGGGCAAGAAGTCTCGGGAGGATTAAAACTTATAGACTGGAAGGTAAGGTTCCAAGGTGTTGCAATGGCAGGGCCTTAGAATCAAAACCCTAAGGGAAGGGGGCTCACTCTGATGTTGCTTAAGCAAGGCCTCATTCTCCTTCCTCTTTCTCTAAATACACTTGGCAAAACGGCTAGCTTCAAAGTACATATTTAAGGGAGAAAGTGTTGCAGGGCCAAGGTTTTCAAACCCTAGAAGGTGAAAACCCTAGGTGTAGATTCAACTAGGCCTAGGACGTCTCCTCTTTTCAACCTATAACTTCAATGCTAGCTCAAAAAAGGAGAGAAAAGTGTATCAACAGCTAGGATATATCTTCCTTTTTCAATGGCTAAAACTATTTCTCAAACAAGGGGACATATAGCAATGACCTACTTGTGTGCTTGCTACCTAGGGTTTCAAGATTCAGCAATATAATAGAAAAATGTAAGAAATTAAGCCTACAACCATTCACTTAAGAAGTTTTGCATGAAAAATTCACTTACATTTCATGAAGAAAACATAATCAAACCCTAGTTGTAAACCTTCCTTGAGAGAAAAACCATATATGCCAAGAGAAATCCTCCAAGAAGAGTTGCACCTCACTTAAAAGAGCAGAAACACCAAGCTAGGGCGCAAAAGATAGTCTCTCCCAAGACAGTGAGTTGTGTTATGTTAAAATGAGGGAAAAACATCCTCAATATATATCAATCCATGACCTTTCAATTATAAAATAGGTCATTAAAATAGCCAACAAGGCTGACTACAAAATTTACATTGTTTTTACATTAACTGCTAGATAAATGACATAAAATGAGAAAAAGGTGGGACATCAAGCCCTTCTGAGGGAGACATTGGCCCTTTTTGGGCATATCTAGCATCTAGAAGTCAGACGTTAGCCCTTCTAGGGCTCCTCCAAGCTATCACACGTGCCAATAACCTCATCACACTGCCACACGCTCAAGGTAACGTTCAGATCTCCTAGGTGACGTCCTGTCCATCAAGAGGAAAATGTTCCATCTGAAGTGGGTGATCCCCCCTAGGTCGGGCTCAGCCAAAGTGTCCTGGGTGGAACGTCCTTCTTTTCTTCATGTTCAAAGGCTCATCATAACCCTATCTTGTCTCTGCCATCCCAACAACCATCTGATGGGCTCTTCAGCCCCATGGAGTTTCGAGTTAATCATCTCCCCATGTGTACCGGTCCACTGATACTTGTCCGTCGGGCATGGTCCTGCACATCAAAAACTTCTCCCTCCATGGGCTCATCAGTCCTCAGGATCATAGCAATTTCAATCATATTTCATCATTAAACTTATCAAATACATGCATAAAACCCCTAGCATATCCTCTAATAGCTCAAAGATATTACACTGATCTACTATACAAAGCTGAAGAAAGAGACAGAATGACTTATTGGGCCAGTATCCATAAGAAGAAGAAAGTTTCCAAAGAACATTATTCAAGACATGTAACATGCAGTGATATGGTCTAAGGATGTCCAGTCATAGTGAATACCATGGGTAGGTATTGTCCATGGGTGCCTTTGTAGGAGGCGAGTTGTACCCGTCATGGATGCAGTTTTTTCCAAGCCCCTTTATTGCCTTTATTCTTTCCTTATTTATTACTTTTTCTTTCTTTTTTACTTCAAGGTATGACCAGAGGACATTGCCTTGGCATGGTGACTAGAGATGATAGTGTTACCCACTAGTATTTTCACAGAAATGATAAGGCTGGCTCGTGATGAGACCACCTTTCCCTTGGCCATGCAACCAAGGGTCATTTCCCTGGCGTGGTGACCAAATAATGGCAACGTCATACTGCTAGATACCCATGAACATAATGGGCCAGCTCGTGATGAGTCCTCCCATCCTCTTGGTTGGGTCTTGTTTTACTATTTTTCTTTGGGTCCCTTTTGTTTCTTGTCGAGAGGCCTTTTATTGCCTTCTTAGGGATCCCTGGGCGAGGCATTTCTAGGTTTTATTTCATATGGATTTTACCTTTTACTGACTGCTTTTACCTCCTGGGCCTTTAGCCCCTTCTTCCCACAGGACAAAGTGTAACCCCTCAAATCAGTCATCCTAACAGCCGGACTAGGGGAATGGGATGGATGTATGGGAGATAAGATGTAAAATGACAATATGGTGGGAGAAGATGATGGCTCTTCAAGTCCCCCATGATGGCTAACCAAAACCCATGGATACAAGCTTGCTAGGGCATCCTGTTAATCCCCCCAACAATGGTCAAGTGGGTTAGTGTAAGATCCAAGCAGTTGTCAGAAATGTAAGGAATCTGATGCATATATCTAAAAGTTATAATGATCAAACATGACACATACCATGATACCTGGACCAATTACCTCATGGAGCAAGAGTCTTCTCTGGCGCAAGTCCAAGCCGATGGTGATGGATGTTGCTACTGCTGACAGGAAAAATCTGGCGAAGAAGAAGAAGGATGGGCCCTCCAGGGCCATGCTGAGGTCAATCCTGCTGTCGGTACTCCATGTCTAGGACCTATGGGCCTTGATACATGATCTCCTAGTTATCCCTAGAAATCGGGGATAACATCTGGCTCCAACTCAGGGACATGTGCTCATCGTAGAGCACATGAGAACCTCAGCACCTCTAGCATAAACGTGCAGACCTGATCACACTCGAAAATATGCATCAACAACAAAGGTGGGGTGGTATTGCCACCCCGTAAATATAATATATGTATATAAAGTAATCATAAATGAAAATAGAAAGTGAAACACTTACCTGTACTTACCTGTTGGATGCATGTTGGTGTAGTCAAACAACCAGTGAAGCCAACCCAGCAATGTTCATCGATACCTACCTTTGTGCTTCATCATAAACCAAAACAATGATAAATCAAGCACAAAAATGTCATGATTTAGAATATATATCACATTATCGGGAATCTCAAAGTCTAACTCATGGAGGTGGGTGGGAGGGATAAAATCCTGCCAAGTCCATCTCTGAGGAAAGTATTCAATCCACTTCAAGAAAGGGTCATGAAAAATGCAAGGTTCAAACAACTGACCAAAAGGGCCTGTAAACTAGCTACCTAAGACATCCTCACGCTCCGAAGTCAGGTTTGACAAAGATCTAGTAGATAACTGGAAAATTATCAAGGGAAAGTTGAAAAACTGGGATAACTGACTCAAACTTGTAGCACCCAAACATCCCTTGGATTCTAAGGTTTTCCTAGGAGGAAACTCAACATAAAAAAGGTACTTCCCAACTACACCTTTAATAGAAAAGCACAGTAAAGTAATAAGAGGTGGCTGGGGTGAAAAGTCATGAGAATCCTTCTTTAGGCACACAATGTTTTTACTCCTATCAAAATCCGAGCATAGTGGCGGATGATAGTAATATTCATAAGGTAAATCTAAGTTCTCGGAGGAGTACTCATCAAAGGCCTCAAGGTAAGACTAGAAATCATTGGGAAAGTGTTGCACTCGGTCAACCTTGGGTGTTTGTGGAGAGTCAGTAAAAATCTCATCTCCCTATTGCCACTATTCAAGAGCTTGTTGTGATAATTGCAAAGGCAACACTTGGGGATGACTTCTTATGTCATAGATGGGATCTGTATCATAACTAAATGCATCCCATCTACGTCTCCCAACATGTATGAACTCATCGAAATCAACTATGTCAGTATCAGTATCATAACATGGAGGAGTCAAAACATCCAATACTTCTGTACTGTCTGTGTCATAAGGCAAAGAACCACTGAAAACTTGGAAGGGGGAATAATTTACCTCACTTAATCCTTCCTATGCAAGAGCTTCAAGTATTTGGATAGCTTCATCAGGTAGAAGATGTGCCTCTACATATTTAGTCTTGAGACATAGGGGATCTAGCTCATCCAAGGGTTCCATTCCTTCTTCATTCTCTGAGTCATAGAACAAGGTATCATCAAAAGAATGAAAATGAATTACCTCATTCTCTTCATCTTGTGCAGAAGGGACATGACCTTGGAGATCTTCATCAAACTGAGGAGCGATTATTGGTGCTTCATCGTCATAATTCATGTATATGGTTATATCTTTGTTGCATTCTATTGGATCATGGGAGAGGTCTTGCTCCTCTTCAAGGGGTTGATAATGGTCTTCATAAACCTTGTCTCCTATATTAACGGATTCTTGGTATTGATCATGATAAGCTCTCCTGAGATATTCTACAATCTCAGTGGTGAATCCTTTGTGGTGTAAGGTTACCATGAGGTTTTGAAGGACATCTTCATACATTTGGCAATCTGGCTTAGTAAGGTCTATAAACCTACTGATGAGGTGCATGAAAGATGATATACCCCTGCCCTTGCAACAACTCTTAAAATGATTTTGTAAGTATGATGGCAGAGTGAGTAAGAACAACTTTATAAGAGCATCCTCTCCTCCCAAATTTATCTCGCTCAAATACTCCAAAAAATTTACTATGTGAGGAGCTGGGAGGCGCAAAAATGTTGGAGAGTTGTCTAGCCATTTTGTATCAAAGTAATTTGGGTATCTTTGAAAATTTATGAAATCAATACTCGGATACATTTGTTCCCAGTGTCCCATGATCCCATAACTTGAAAATATCACAGAAAGTAATGTGGCACCCTAAGAAATATTAGTGGAGTCACCAGATAGTTTTCCTGAAACTATCAAAGAATAGGGGAATAAAGTCTTAGTGGAGTCACCAGGTAAGCTTGTAAGAGAAAGGTCTTTGAGGCAAGGCTTACCAAAGGATTTGTCGTTGAGGAAGATTAACTCAGTGTTCCCCGTCAACGACGCCAAAATGTTATCGCACAGTTTGTATTTTAGGTCTCAGGCTATAGGATAGTGGACAAACTGGCATAACATGAACCTTCCCCACCCAATGTCACCTCGATGGGGAGGTTCTTTCTATTTAAGAGGTTAGCCCAGGGGAGACGTCTCCGGTAACCTGGGTTTTGAAGAGGCAATGGATACAAGGTCAATTGTTAAGATTTCCCTCCTCGCAGGTTACCACCAGTATCAGATAGCCCAGCTAACCAGCCAATAAAGAAGTGAAGTCCCTGTTGAAAACACCTACCCGGAACAAGACAACACAAAATGTATATTTTCAGGCTATAACTCAAAGGGTTAGTACTTCTTAACTATCTGATTTCATTTAATAAGCAATGCAATAGATAAGATGAAGTCAACGTTATGCTAAATAGCCTATCCAAGATCACCAATTCATCAATATCTACCAAATGACTAAGCCTATAGTATATCCAATCAACAAATTGTTTCATAAATGCTCGACGTCATCATTTAATTGCTCATTTATTAGTCAAAAAGATTGTTGTGTCAAGTATGATGTCAGCCTAGGTTAGCAACGTTAGGGTTAGTTAGGGTTTCAAAGATTTAAAGTTTGAAAGATGATTTTTGTACACTTCAAGCTCAACGTTGGAGATATTACTAGTGTCTTAGGGTAAATGGAGTCAAAAACAAGGGCAAGAAGTCTCGGGAGGATTAAAACTTAGAGACTGGAAGGTAGGGTTCCAAGGTTCTGCAATGGCAGGGCCTTAGAATCAAAACCCTAAGGGAAGGGGGCTCACTCCGGTGTTGCTTAAGCAAGGCCTCGTGCTCCTTCCTCTTTCTCTAAATACACTTGGTAAAATGGCTAGCTTCAAAGTACATATTTAAGGGAGAAAGTGTTGCAGGGGCAAGGTTTTCAAACCCTACAAGGTGAAAACCCTAGGTGTAGATTCAACTAGGCCTAGGACGTCTCCTCTTTTCAACCTATAACTTCAATGCTAGCTCAGAAAAGGAGAGGAAAAGTGTAGCAACGACTAGGCTATATCTTCCTTTTTCAATGGCTAAAACTATTTCTCAAACAAGGGGACATATAGCAATGACCTACTTGTGTGCTTGCTACCTAGGGTTTCAAGATTCAACAATATAATAGCAAAATGTAAGAAATTAAGCCTACAGCCATTCACTTAAGAAGTTTTGCATGAAAAATTCACTTACATGTCATGAAGAAAACATAATCAAACCCTAGTTGTAAACCTTCCTTGAGAGAAACACCATATATGCCAAGAGAAATCCTCCAAGAAGAGTTGAGCCTCACTTAAAAGACCAAAAACACCAAGCTAGGGTGCAAAAGATAGTCTCTCCCAAGAGAGTGAGTTGTGTTATGTTGAAATGAGGGAAAAACATCCTCAATATATATCAATCCATGACCTTTCAATTATAAAATTGGTCATTAAAATAGCCGACAAGGATGACTACAAAATTTACACTGTTTTTACATTAACTGCTAGATAAATGACATAAAATGAGCAAAAGGTGGGACGTCAAGCCCTTCTGAGGGAGACGTTGGCCCTTTTTGGGCATATCCAGCATCTAGAAGTCAGACGTTAGCCCTTCTAGGGCTCCTCCAAGTTGCCACACATGCCAATAACCTCATCACACTGCCACACACTCAAGGTAACGTCTAGATCTCCTAGGTGACGTCTTGTCCATCAAGAGGAAAACGTTCCATCTGAAGTGGGTGATCCCCCCTAGGCCGGGCTCAGCCAAAGTGTCCTGGGTGGAACATCCTTCTTTTATTCATGTTCAAAGGCTCATCATAACCCTCTCCTGTCTCTGCCATCCCAACAACCATCTGATGGGCTCTTCAGCCCCATGGAGGTCCGAGATAATCATCTCCCCATGTGTACCGGTCCACTGGTACCTGTCCGTCGAGCATGGTCCTGCACATCAAAAACTTCGCCCTTCATGGGCTCATCAATCCTTGGGATCATAGAAATGTCAATAATATTTCATCATTAAACTTATCAAATACATGCATAAAACCCCTAGCATATCCTCTAATAGCTCAAAGATATTACACTGATCTACTATACAAAGCTGAAGAAAGAGACAGAATGACCTATTGGGCCAGTATCCATAAGAAGAAGAATGTTTCCAAAGAACATTATTCAAGCCATGTAACATGCAGTGATATGGTCTAAGGATGTCCAATCATAGTGAAGACCAGGGGTAGGTATTGTCCATGGGTGCCTTTGTAGGAGGCGAGTTGTACCCATCATGGATGGAGTTTTTTCCAAGCCCCTTTATTGCCTTTATTCTTTCCTTATTTATTATTGTTTCATTCTTTTTTACTTCGAGGTCTGACCAGAGGACACTACCTTGACATGGTGACCAGAGCTAACAGTGTTACCCATTAGTATTTTCACAGAAATAAAAAGGCGGGCTCGTGATGATACCCCCTTTCCCTTGGCCATGAAACCAAGGGTTATTTCCCTGGTGTGGTGACCAGATAATGGGAACTTCATATTGATAGATACCTATGAACATAATGGCCCAGCTCGTGATGAGACCTCCCATCCTCTTGGTTAGGTCTTGTTTTATTATTTTTCTTCGAGTCGCTTTTGTTTCTTGTCGAGAGTACTTTTATTACCTTCTCGGGGATCCCTAGGCGAGGCATCTCTAGGTTTTGTTTCATATGGCTTTTACCTTATACCAGCTGCTTTTACCTCCTGGGCCTTTAGCCCCTTCTTCCCACAGGACAAAGTGTAACCCCTCAAACAGGTCATCCTAACTGCTGGACTAGGGGAATGGGATGGATGTATGGGAGATAAGATGTAAAATGACAATATGGTGGGAGTGGACGATGGCTCTTCAAGTCCCCCCTGGTGGCTAACCAAAACCCATGGATACAAGTTTGCTAGGGCATCCCATTAATCCCCCCAACAATGGTCAAGTGGGTTAGTGTCAGATCCAAGCAGTTGTCATAAATGTAAGGAATCTGATGCATATATTTGAAAGTTATAACGATCAAACATGACACATACCATGATACCTGGACCAATTACCTCATGGAGCAAGATTCTTCTCTGACGTAAGTCCAAGCCGATGGTGATGGATGTTGCTACTGCTGACAGGACAAATCTGGTGAAGAAGAAGAAGGATGGGCCCTCCAGGGCCATGCTCAGGTCAATCCTACTTGCGGTATTCCATGGCTAGGACCTTTGGGCCTCGAGACATGATCTCCTAGTTATCCCTATAAATAAGGGATAACAAGCCAAACTGGAAATAGGTGGAGGAACATACCATCCCGGGGAGCAGCTGGAGGAAGTTGGAGTTGAACCAACATAAGAGGAGATGACAGAAGTCAATCTGTCAGAGGAGGAAGCTGAGAAGCAACTCAGTGGTGAGATTGCAGAACTGGAGTCGACAACATAGTGGCCAACTAATGCCACAGGAGATAAAGATAACATGAAAGTTCAGATTGATCAGATTGGTGAAGAGGAGAAAGAGCACACATTTCAATGTACCCAAGAGATGGAGAAAGAAGAGCATTCGGTGGAACTGCTCAAAAATTTCAGCCAAGGATATGAGCAAGAGATAACTGTAGAATACGAACCTACAATAGAAGAGGAAGAAACAAATAGCATGGATCTTGTTGATCTATGTGAAGAGATGGAGGCCCCAGAGAGAAGGGTAAAAATGCAAATCATCTTATCCAACAATTCAAGTTGGAAATTGATGGAGAGAAAAGGCAACAAAGCATACTACAGGGTGAAAAACAACCAACGGACCAGTTGAACAAAGAAATAGATGAGATAAAGAGATTGATGTTGGAAGAAACACAAGAAGAAATCATCAGAGAAGTATGGGATAGAAGAAAACCTATAGGAGCAACATGGAAAAAGAAGTTGCAAGGAAAAGGAGAAAATGAACATCTCCAAGAGAAAGTATGGGACCCTTGAGGATCTCAACAACATGGCAGAGGGAGCCATGAGAAGGAGCTCATGTTTTTCCCAACAGTGGAGTATGATGTAGGAGCATCATTAGTAAAGCCCACATAGAGGGACAACTCAACACCATAGCGTGCCTTTTTAAATTAATCGAAATCTAAAAGATGGTGCTTATTCTGCAGATTTGTTTTGAACGGATGATTGAAGAAGAGTGAGACGCTCGGAAACAGAATGATCACAAGAGATTTGGGAGTTTCACTCTTAGTCTCAAATGTAATGGAGCTTGAGTAGTTGTTAGTTGTTACTTCGATAGGAGAGGTAGTCAGAGGGAACCCTAGGAACCTTCCTGTATATGTAGATTCATGGCATGCCCAAATGAGACTGTTGGAGGAGTATTGTCATTGAATAGGAAGTATAATAGTTTTTTTTGAAAGAGATGAGACTCTGTTACATTCAAATCTACACATATTGTAATCGGACATTGATCTTAATAGAAAGAAAGCACTTTTTCCTACATATGAACTTTCTATGTGTTTATGTATTTGCATTCATTGTTATGCTTTTATATGTCATTCATGTTTTGAATGTATGAACTGGTGAAGAATTGAATTATTTCAATTGCTTCTCTTCTTTAAGTTTTCAAGTGCAAGGAGTGCACATAGTCCGCAGGGAGTGCGTTGACAGAGGTGAATTAACCTCAAAGAAGCTCAGGAGAGGTAGCATTGATATTCATCAGCAGAAGTGCAAGGAGTGCATAGGAACAACACTGTGTTGAGTTCAGAGAGAGACAAATTTATTTAACACTCTATAAAGAGGAGCTCTGTAAGGTGTGCATCGAGCAAGAGGAACGTCAGGAGGGAAAGAATAATTTATTTTCAAGAAATCCTTTGGATCTGAGTTTGAAGAAATTCTAGAAACACAAGGAGGGCGTGGGAAATCAAAATCCTCTAAGGATCAAGCTTAGAAGGGACAACTCTTTTCATAAGTGCAGAAGAGGCCCAATAGGTGGACTCGAAGGAGGAGCAAAGTTCTAATCCTTTGAATACTTAGAAAATATTCCAAGTCAACAGAGATCAGAAGCTCAGGAGAGAGGGCAACAGTGGTCGTTGGATCACAGTGTAGAAGATCCTTCATTGCGGAAGAAAGGAAAAGTTTGAGATTTGAGAATTTCGAAACGACCCTAGTCGTCGATCTGGGAGAGGGAGATCTGAACTGTCGGAAGTATATTTTGGTCGTATGTTTAGAAGCACCGTTAAGATCGTGAGATCGATGATCACCTTGCATTGCGGGGATAGAAGGTGGTTGAGATTTATGAAGTCGAGGGTGGTCCACAATCCAAACCATGATTTTGGAGAAAGGACGCGTGGAGGCTGAAGGTGAATTGCGAGACGAAAATTCGTTTGGTCTCAAACCACCTTTGAGCCTGCCTGTAATCGTCTCTTTGCGTGAGGTCACCACCCAAGGTCACCTCTAAGGAGGAACCAAGGAAAAGGGAAGAGTGGAATTTCTAAAGTCCCGAAGTCTCGAAGTGATTTGGGACCGTCCATCATCTAGAAGGACGCCTGGCAGAAATCCTTCAGTTTCGGGTGAAGGCGCTCTAAGAGGAATGAGCGCACATAATTTTGAAACTTCCAAAACACAAAGAGTCGAAGTAAGTTTTAATCGTCCGATTCAAGCAGACATGCGGAAGAAATCTGTAAACTTCAAAGGGATGTGAAAGTTGAGATTTGAGAATCCCGAAGGCTGAAGTCCCGAAGCAGACGACAGTCGTTTATTTGAAAGTGGACGTATGGCACCAGATCTAGAACTCCGGGTACAGAGCACTCTGGAGGAAACTAGAGGGAAAAAGCACCAAAGTCCTGAAGAAGATTTCGATCGTTGATCAAGGAGGGAGTTGAAGGACCATTGATCTGGTTGAGAAGTCTAAAGTCCCAAAGCGGGAGTAGAGCCATTGATTTAGAAGGACGTGTGGCAGGCGATCTGCCATTTCAGAGAAATCTCTCCAGAAGAAACGAGAGGTTTTGAACTAAAACTCTCGAAGGCCGGATTCATGGAGGAAATCGTAGCCGCACATCTGTAGTGACAGGTGTCATTAGATCTTCCACTTCAGAAGATAAATACTAAGGAGGAAGTGAGAGTTGAGAGTTGAAACTCTCGAAGACCGGAAAGCCAGAATCAATCGTAGTCGTTGGTTTGGAAGAGAGCTACATGCCGACAGATCATGGAGGTCTAGAAAGGCACATGAAAGACAAGAAAGGAGGATAGATAACAGTCGTTGACCATGTATCATCGCCGAAAGTGAGAGATCGACGATCAGGAATAATTGCAGGGCCAGAACATACTTGGATCTTAATTTTCCTTGAAACCATGGTATTGTCAAAGGCATATGTGGCACTTTGTAGTGAATTGCGGGGCGAAAAATGGGTTGGCCTAAAACCACCCTTGGACGAGCCCACAATCGCATATTTATATAAGGTCACAACCCAGGTCCATATGAAGGAAGGGGCTAATGAAAAAGGAGATAGTGCTTGAAACTTGACATTTCAAAAGCGCGCAGATAGAGGTCACGGGTATCACAGGACCTGAGCCTTAGGAGAAAAGGGGGCCTGTGTATAATTGTTTTGGGTTCAATAAGGAGCCCGAAGGGTCGATCCGATTCAGAAGGAAGAAAGATCCTAGACCAGGAGGTTGTGCAGCCCCGAGGAGAGCAGGGGGGGGTCTGCATCAAATTCCATCAAAGATGGTTGAACCCTTTTAGTACCCAAATCCAAAAACATGAGTTAGCCACAAGAGAAATATCAAAAGGAAGAACTAATGACTTACCTGAAGAATCCATTACCTGAAGCATGGAGCCTACTATTGCGAACCCCAGGGGTGGTGGTTCCTTTTTCATAGCAAGAGGAATTGCATGTCGTAATTGAACACGATCCAATACTGCACCAAGAATATAAAATTTTATATTTGATACCCCCTCTTGTACCTCCATCACATCCCCCTTGGGAT
>JZKD02S0662014.1:156705-173667 GCA_000966675.3 Picea glauca | reverse complement strand
AGAGAGAGAGAGAGAGAGAGAGAGAGAGAGAGAAATAATTGGGTCATAAGATATCCCTATAAGGAGAAAATGACAAGTAGGTAGTTTTCTCACTACTTGTGTGTGTGTGTGTGTGTGTGTGTGTGTGAGAGAGAGAGAGAGAGAGAGAGAGAGAGAGAGAGAGAGAGAGAGAGAGTTGGTTCATAAGATACCCCTATAAGGAGAAAATGAAAAATAGGTAGTTTTCTCACCACATCAATGTTTATGGTTTCCCCTCTGCAACCACAAGTACAAAAACATTGGAAACAGGTAAAACAATCAAATTGAATGTAAATTTAAATACTAATTAACATGATAGATCTACGTAGACCTCATTTATTGTGGATAGGGATTAAAAAAAAATGAGGTGCAATTATCAATAGAAATATCTACATCAAATATAAGATAATATCGTAATTATATGTACTCTCACAAACCCTAGTTGTGCACAGCCCCGACCCTTGGTCGTGCATGCAGGTGGTCGTTGATAGCTCGACCTCCAGGCTTGGCATGACCTTGCTCCCTGTGGCGGTTCTCTTGGTGTTTAGGACGCGATGGCAATGTCTTCCTCTGTGGAGGTTGCGTCCTCTTTCCTCGACGACTTTGTATGTCTTTTGAATGTTTACCCTATACTTTCTATGGGTTCTTGCTCCCCTCCTCCCTCCTCTGGAATATTGGGTAAGTCCTCTTTGCAGCATTCTGAACCTCTAATTGTTTGATGGTTTAGGAAGGTCCAACGATCTATATTCCGATGGTGAAAGATTTTGTATCTAAGGAAACAATCTATAGCTCCACTGCTCTGATTTTTTAGTTCATTGGTTTGTGGTTGCGTCTTGTCGACCTGCACAAATGGATTTAGACTTATGGATGCCTAAGATTAAAGAAGAATCTTTTATTTTCTCATCTGTAAAAGGGTTTTTCATTTTCATGTTTGATAATGCTAAATACATGGATTTGATTTTAAAGTCAGGTCCCTGGTTCTGGGGAAAATCTGGTTTATGCATGAAACACTGGACCTCTTCCTTTGATCCAATGACAGATACCTTATCCTTGGCTCTAGTTTGGTTAAGAATCCCAAATTTTCCTTTTCACTTTTAGGGTTTATCATCTCTTCGTGCCATCCAAAATTATCTTGGTAAATTCCATTACAAAAGTGAAGAAATAGAAAAATATAGTATCACCACATATGCATGTATATGTGTGGAAATGGAATTCAACAAAGGTTTTCCAACTGAAATAATCTTGACAGGTGAAAACTCTTCCTCGTCTCAAAAGTTAGATTATGCAAATGTATCTTTTCGATGCAGATGATGTTTTGAAATAGGACATAAGGTAACTCATTGCCAAAAAATACCAAGGCAATCCAGGAAACACTAGTGTAAGTCAACTTGGTGGGTTAGTGCTAAGGAAGAACACCAAAGGCTAGAAAGGTTGAGCTAGATGTCATATATCTTCCCATGGATGAAGCCAAATCAAAATCAAAATAAATTAGGGACACCCCTTCCAAAAAGAAATATGTGGATCCACACGATCTTGTGGAAGAGGAAGTCCCCCCAGATCTGGACCAAGAAGCATCCAAAAAGCATGATGTGGCAACACAAGATTTGTTGAAAAAGGGTTATTCTACTCCCTTCGATCCGACCTGAAAGGTGAGATGGACGGACCAAGAAAAAGAAGGGGATATCCTTGAAAAACATGAACCTACATATCAAGGCATGTTGGGATTGGAGGGAGAGGCAATGAACTCATTGAAAAGAAAAGAAGATTGGACTACAATAGTAAAGAAGACAAAATATTATTCAGGAGCACAGTCAGTGATGAGAAGAAGTTGAACTCGTAATCCAATCTAGATATGTATTGTTTTTGTATCTTGTTATGTAAGCAATTTGTCAAAATATTCTCATGCAAGAAATTCTGGAATGAAGTTAGTTCTGTTACAACCTCCAACCTTTTGATGTGTTGTATGACTCTTTCTGTATCCTCAAATAAATGATCAAGCTTGCTGAAAATTAGCACTATGTAATACATTGTTTGCTTCGACACAACCCCCTTTTTCATATATATATATATATATATATATATATATATATATATATATATATATATATATATATATATATATATATATATATATATATATCGTAATTGTGTGTAGACAAAAATTCTAGAATGTATAAATATATTAATTATCTTAAAGCATAAAAAGTCAAATGTCCTTGTTGAACACTGATAGATTTGAATGTGGCACTATTAGCTCATTAGAGAAAAATAATTGTCAAAGGTTTAAGGAAAAGAGATGGTGGTCCCAAATGCAAGGGACAACTTAGATGGGATATGTCAATCAAGACCTTACAATGACAAAAATATTCCTATTTGATTTTTATGGGAATCCATTACACCTTCAAGAGAATTTATAGTCATGAAACTAGTGTTTTTCCAAACCAGAGGTTGAGGTAGTGTAATGTTAGATGTGAAAATAAGGATAAATATAAGAAGAAGTTGACATGGGAAACATACAGTGAGCTTTAGTATCATCTAGCATACGGGCTTGTAGGTTGTAGGCGAAAATAAAGTTGACCAATTAGAGGCACAAGAGAGGGTGGCCAAAGTTGAGTTATGATACCTTGGATGTGAGTCACGAGATGGAATTTAACTTGTGGTATCTGATTTAACTAGTATGGAAAAATCTCAAGGATAGGAAAAGATGAGGATAAATGACGCAAAGGGAGAAAGGGGAGAAGGGTCAAGAATCTCCTCTTTGGTTCTTACCCATGGATCTAAGAGACACTAATGTCGACCAACCTTTTGATCGTTTGGCTTTATAGTTTGAGACTATCAGTGTTATCCAAGTTGAGTTGAGGTTGTTATACTCTTATGATTCTAAGGTTTTTCATCTTTTTTTAGTCCTTTTTGGGTCCTTAGTGTGCATACTATTTTATAGTTGGCTAGTAGATGCTTTCGAAAAATAAGGATTTTTGAGTCACCTTTTAATGGGTTTCACATTGTTGCTTCATTATCCATTAGTAGGGTCTTTTTATTTAAAATTATCTAAGTCCCAAGCCTAAGCCTTTGATGTACATGTTTCCACATTTCATTGTTTGGTTTGAAATTTGTTATATAATACTTCAAATCCACGAAACTATTTATATATTTTCCTTTATGATGATTTTGATTGCATTTTCTATTTCCTAGGCTCAATGTCACAACTTCATTGTATTTTATCAATTATTTCACCTAAATGTTTTTTTAGACTTCTACAATATGCAGGCTTACATGAATTGTTGTTTGGACCCAACACCTCCATTTAGTTGAATTTTATGATTGTTTCAAATCCACAAGTCCATATCAATTCAGCTTTTGTGTTTTCATGATTAAGGGATGTTTGCATAGAGTCAAAAGGGATTACACTCCATTTCTTATTTTTAGGTCTATGAAGGGGCACATCTTCTGGACCAAATTTATGATATAAGTTAATCATAAGGAACATGTAAAGCTCTCATGTTGTTGATGGGATCAAATAATGCTTGGAATTAACTCTCCATTAATCACAAGAACCTACTTTAATTATCATCCCGAGGAACATAAACTTTCAAAGTGTTCTGCAAATTGTAAGTTATTTTTGGGGATTTTGTTGCTTGGCTTTATAGCTAATTATTGTTTTCTTTTCTTTTGGTTGCAGGGAAAATTGCCTTTCTTATTTTTCCTAATTTAAAATAAAATTAATACAACAAATGAAAAGTTAACTATAGTAGTTTAGTGTAGAAAACAAGAAATTTAAAATACAAGAGAACATAAAGTTCAGTTGCAAGAAATAAAAATAAAAAAATATTATTCATCTCCAGTTCAACCGATTGCATTTATTCAATTTTGTACCTACACGGAGTTGGTTCAGACTTTGAGCCTAGTTGTAATAAAGAAACTGGATACTGAAAAGGAATCTTAACTGCTTATCCAAGAAAGTAAATTCAATCCAAAATAAAGCTTTTTGACATAATGAAATTGCAAAGCATGAATTAACTGACATAAAGAAAAACTTTTCTAACTGAACAATGAAATTAATACTAACTAAGTTGCATAAGAAATGGAATCACCACAGCTGTAGAGTGTCCCTTGCTCCACGATTTGCTGGTTATCCTTAGGTTAACTCAAAAGATCACAACAAGAACAAATTTTTGAAGAGAGACTAATTGTAACTAAGAATGCTATATTGATAATCATAATTCTGAACCCCGATAGGTTCTCCCTCTTGTTGCTTTATACGAAATTGTCATAAGTTCTTGGACAATTTCTCTTTTTCTAGGAACTAGCTAAAAACCATCTTAACTTACATTCCTTAAAAGAAAATCATGTTTCCAAAAATAGATTTGTGTTTTGTCTTTCATTTGACTTAACCAAAAATCAAATACATAAGTATCGCACCCTTGAGGTAGGTGCTTAATAAATCATATGTGACTTCTATATTCTAACTAATGCTTTGTCAACAACTCGAAATAAACCACGCTCTCTTGAAAATATCTTTTTTTCTGGTGAGAAGCTCTTCAACACTGCGTAGCTCCAATAGAGGGTATTCATGCTGACGAAAACATTTGTAGCATTTGCTAGACTTGATCTTCTAGACTTCCACTGATGGTAAATTCTGCAGCTCTTGAAAATAACAAAAAATATAGAATTTGTTTCCTGAATCCTGTAATTAGACAAGTTAGCATCTTGAACACATAAATTGTGCATCCACATTCATTTTCTAATAAAAATCATGTGTTTCATATAAAAATTCACCCCAAAGATTCATGCTATTCAAGAAAGGTAAATGAGGTGGCAATGGTGGATAATTTATATGAAATGGTCAAGTTTTCTCAATAAGGAAGGATAATGAAGTTGTTGAAAGGGAAAGAAAAAAGAAAATCACCATGCTCATAATACTCCCCAATTTAACCTTTTGCACGTCCCCTGTGCAACTAATCTGAATCCACAAATAGTGCTTGAACATGTTGTGTGGAACATGTCTCTCTAAAATCATAGGGAAGTAGTTGTGTATTAATACCCTTTGCATGGAATCATCCTAAAATCTCTATCATCTTCCATATTTTTCTTTCTTTCTCTTTGTTGACAACATCATCTTCTTTGTAGTCGGGTATTGGGTGCAATATCATGGGAAATTTAAAGGCCTATCCACTGAAGGTTGAATTCTCTGACATAATTTACATATAACCTATTGTGATACAAGGATGCATGAAGATTCGATAAAGAGTGTTTCTCTTTCATCTTCATTGCATCACTCAATTCATTCCACCTTCCCCCGCAGGTTGCAATTAATGATGTTTTGAATTGTTATACAAGCTGATGAATTCACAGACCGCTTCGTTCTATACTCTGGTCATCACTATTCTGATTCTCGAGTCTGCCATCCTTCTTTTATGAAATTTGAAAATATCAAGTATGTGAGCTACCTCTGGCCTAATCCATGATGGAACTGTGAATTCTTCTCCTTTGTACAACTCCTTCTCATCAACCCTTTTCAACTCATTCTCTAAAAAAAAATTAAAATGCTCTTAAATTCACATCTCCAATAAAATGATTGGGGTTCCACATGGTATTATCAGACATCAAATAATTGTGAAGATAAAATTTACAAAGTAAATGTTTTCTCTCCTGTGAACTTGAGAAATACATATTACAAAATGTCCTTCCAGTGCTCTTTAAATCCACATGCCTATTAGAGGCAATTCCTTCAATATGAAACCTTAACCGTTGTTATTTTAAATACAATACATAAATTGGTGAATGTGACCTGCATGTCAAGGACTCTGATACCAACTCACCAATTTTTGTTTCATTATTTTAAATTCTCAATTTCTTCATCTTTTTCATTGATAACTTTTTGTTTCTCTGTTATTTCCTCTTTTAGCTGATCACGACTCTTTTCCACTTTTCCTAACTTTTTGTGATGAGTATCCAAATGAATATACTCCTCTTTATGGGAGTCCACCAAGTTTTTCCAAGTATTATTTTCTAAATTCAACCCTTTTACTTGCTCCTTCAATTGTTCAATTTCATCTTTCTCTATAGTTAAGTCCTTGAGGTGTTCTTTTAATCTTTCAATTTCTAACAGTATGTCTAAGGGAATAGGAGAATGAATAGTTTCAGGTTTTACCTAGGAACATGTGTCCTCCTTTTCAATGCTGAATAATGTTTCTACAACTTATATCAACTCTTCATTGATCTGCATGGACAATGACGCTTCTTCAATGTGACATGAGTTGCTAGCAACATCATCACCCAATTATCTTCTCTTCAACCTCTATCTATTTTTCTCTTGTTGTTGTTGAGCGGACTATTCTTTCTGCTGTTGAGTCACCTGTTATGGTGTCATTTCAACATCTTCTTTTACATTATTGACAAATTCCAGAAATATTTCCTAGTCTTCCCAAGGACGTTGATGAAGAAAGGAATGCTTATAAATGAGGTAAACGAGACCATGGCGTGCCAATTGATCTCATTTTTTTTGTAATTGTTTCTCCATGACTTCCAATGAATTCAAAAAGAAATATAGTAAATTTGTCTTTCTATTCTTCCTCAGATGGTGTTCACGCTCGAATCCTCACAGGGTGAGCAAAAATGGGAGCGCTGGCATGCCCTGTTGGGCTTGGCAAGGCAAAACAGGATGCTGTGGAGCAAAAAGGTTAACAGAAACAGAAACAAACTATAATCTAACTACGAACTGAAAAACAAATAAAACTACAAAAATAAACAAAGAACATCAACCATAAGACACAGATGTCAATCAATGGTTCCAGGCAGGTGCTTTATTGAAACCAGAGCGCACGCAGAAGAGAGGGGACAGGGGTTCCTTCTCCCTCCAGCGGAAGGCTCTTCGGGGCCCTCAACAAAATGTTTTCCTTACAAAATGAACAGGACTGAACTGAGTGGTGAAAGAACTCTGAATTACACTGCTGATGAATTGTTTGTCAAAGACTGAGCTCTGAATCATCTGGACAGCGTAACAATGCTTTGAATTCCCTGTTGAAACAATGAGTCCTCACATCCTTTTATAGCAGTTTCAAGGGCGGTCTTGTAACCATCTCTAGGTGTGAATAGGGGCGCATTAGGGTTCATTTAGGTCATTTAATCCGCCGTTTTTGCAGAGCTGACTCTGATCCGAGGGTCAAATCACCTTGGGGGCCGGTCTGTAGGCGGTCGAGAGGCCGACCTATGCAATTAATGCGCCGTATTAGCAAATGCGCAGCTTTTTATGTGGACAGTCGCGCGTCGGGCGCATGCGCGCATAACACGTTTTTGTCCCGCGCATGTGCGCGCGCATCAAGCTGATCTAAAGCGCTCTTCAATTTTTGGTTACTTTGTATAGTTTTTGCCCTTCTTGAGTGCTGTGAAATTAATTCAGTGCCATGAGTGACTTCATTGCTGTTTTGTTGATGCTGAGTTCTTGTCGCCATGTGCAGACGAAATTTCAGTGATAACAGATGGGATAAAAACAAAAATGGTATGCCATGCAGAGGGAAGAACAACCTTCACATGTAATGTACTTGATAACATGATGGATTACTTCACCCCATGCCTCTGGTAAAGACAATCTCTTTACCCATTTCCTTGTATCTTCCATTACTTCATCTTGCTCCAAAAAACACCTCTAGCTTTGGATGATTCCACTCTCTCCTTGTACCACCACCTTCCAGCTGCCTCCAAGCCTATAGCCCGTGAGATAATTTCTTTTGTCACAGAGAATTCCAAGTCATTTATCCTTGTCACTCCATTTATGAAATTCCAGGAAAAATGTTCTACCAATAGTGTACTGTTGTTTTGTATTCTCTCAAAGAAATACAACCACCTAGCTCGCCGAAAAATATCAACCACCTGCATATTATTGAGAATAACATCCATCATAATAGGCTCCATTCTGAATAAGTTTCTACCCATGTTGCAAAGAGTTATTATTGCAGAGCAACCAATTGTTGGATAGTTGACACTTTCTTCGATCCTTAAAGCACTATAATGCAAATCAAACTTATAATTCACCATAATGATATGCTACATAGTAATCCTTCCTCATAGAAGTATGTTTTATGGAAGCGTGTTGCTTACAATATTCATATTTCTCGGTTAAAAAATCAATAAATGTTGTGGAATTCTCCTAATGTACTATTGCAGTGATGGAAAAGAAATGGTGGCATCATACAATGAGATTTATCGAATTAATTGTCATGTCGACTAATGCATCAAATCAAATAACTAATGAACATACGTGGAGACTGATGGCAAAGGGAGGTAATGACATGTGGCTTCAAGAATAGTGGAGGTAATAAGTGAGCAATAATCATGAATTATGGAAAATGACATGGAAATAAAGACAACTTATGGTATTAATTACCACATGTAATACGACGATAGGGTTGATTTTTCGTGATGTCTGTCATGTCTCAAATATTTTTGGCGAATGGAAATTAATTTTTCCGGTCAAATTTACCTCCCCCAAAGGAAGCGATGACCATCCCGACAATTGAAAGTAGCATGAAAAATGGGGAATTAAAATAAGAACTAAATGAAGTTTAAAAGAAAAAGGAGGGAATACCTGACTGCCGTGAGATATATGTGCATGTAGAGTATGATGTTGCGGTGTGAAATTCGTCGAGTATGCAGAGAAAAACGGAAGTGCCAGCAAAGCAAAAAGGTTGCCACATGTGGTGTTTTAAAAAAAGCAAAGGCCACAAAGTATAGCCAATTGTTGTCGAGAAACGCTGAGGAAAGAAGTGAAATAATCTATGTAGGCTGAATAAAACGTTAGCAACAGGAGCATAATATGTTACTGATAAAATAGGAACGAAGGACTGCTATAGAGAATTTATGTAACAAATATGTTTGTTTGTTTTTTTAATTCCACAAAGGGACCCACCATCGCTGGTTTTCAAGTCTCTTTGCGGCCTGTGACATTGTTTCCCATTTTCATCACAAGATTTTATCTATTTATTTCCATGAAAAACTCTTCCAATTGTGGTTTTAAAATTTTCTCATGGCCTATAATGCCATTGTTGGTTTTCACAACATGATTTTTTTTTCCTGCAACATCGATACTAAGTGAAATTAAGGGTTTGAAGACCCTCAACTACATCCAGAGAGTATTGTTGTTGCAGACTGGAAGTGAACTCCTCCTTAGACTGTGGTTTCTTGTATAACTTCCATCGATGACCATTTACCAATAATCGAAGTCTTTCAGTATCAATCTTTTGCAATCTGAATGTGCCATTATCAAAGATAGTTTCCACCTCATATGGACCAAGTCATCGTGTTGTTAATTTTCCTTTAAAATCTTGAATCATTCAGTAATGCCGAATCTCTTGTTTGAAATTTCTTATCCTTGATTAAACGGTCATGCCATCGAATATGTTGTTGCTACAAAGTTTCTATATGTTGCATAGATTCTTGAAGAAACTCATCCAATATGTTAAGTTGCACAATTCATTCTTTCTATGAAGCAGATATATCAATTCCTAAGTCAATTGTTTTGCGAAGAGTCTTTATTTCAAATTCTATTGGTAAAAGAACTATTTTCCATAGACTAACTCATATGGTCTAGATCTTGTTGATGTTTTACATATTATGCGATAAACCAAAACAACTTCAAAAAGTCTATTTTCCCATTCTTTATGGTGGAACTGAACTTTCTTAGTTAAAATATTATCTAGTTCTCCATTAGTCACTTCCACCTACCCATTTGCTTGGGGATGATAAGTTGTTGTCTTCCTATGTTTAAATTTATATTGTTCCATCATATTTTCTATCAACTTGGAAGTGAATTGAGCTCCTCTATCTGATACAAATTTTCATGGCATACAAAATCTAGTCAAGATGTTGTCATAAATAGATTCAACAACTCGCTCTACTTGAATGTTTTTACGGGGTTGGACTTCCACCCACTTGGTTAGATGATATGTACATACTAATATATATACTTGAATTGATTAGATGGTGGATTGATAGGACCCACAAATTCAATACCCCACTTTTCAAATGGTTCAAGAGAAATTTGCAGTTGTAATGGAATTTTTATAGATTTGGTAGGTTGTCCTATTCTTTGACAAGCATGGCATCATCGAATATAGGCTTGTGCATCTTTGTGAAGCATGGGCCAATCATATCTAACGGAGATAATCTTTTTGGTTTTTCTTATTACTAAAAAAATCCCTCCACATGGTTCATCATGGAAGGCCTTTAATATATCATATACTCCATCTTCCCTGACACATATTAGCAGGATCTGAGCAATTCCTAGCTTGAATAAATAACCTTTGATCCATGTAAAAGGTTCACTTTTTTTTACCAAGGCACAATGCTCACGATAAGAAAAATGTTGTGGTAATTTACTGGAAACCAAGTAATTTGTAATGTTTGCAAACCACAGTGTGATCATAGACACAACAAATAGGTTCTCATTAGGAAAGGAATCATCCATTGGTTCATCCTCTCGATCACTTGGAACTCGTGATAAGAAATATACAACCACATTTTATCAACTAGGCTTATCAAGTATAGTTATGTCAAATTCTTGAAGAAGAAATAACCAACGAATTATCCTACCATTCATTACTGGTTTATTCACTAAATATTTAATCATTGAATAATATGTATGCACAAATGTAAGATACCCAGTAATGTAATGGAGAAACTTATTAATTGTGTATATGACTGCAAATAACTCTTTCTCTGTCACAGTGTAATTCTACTCATCTTTTGCTAGATTCTTGTTGATATAATATATTGCATGCATAGCCAAAGTTTCCTTCTATCCTAATACAACACCCAAACTTTTATCAGAAGTATCAGTATGAATATGAAATGGTAAATTACAATTAGGTCCTCTAAAAAAAAGGGTTGTAACTAATGTATGTTTTAAATCCTCAAAATCATGTTGACAAGCTTCCGTCTAGATACATTTTGCATCCTTGGTAAGAAAAACAAACAATGGAGAGGCCAATTTGCTAAAATTTTGAATGAATCTTATAAAATATCTAGCATGGCCAAGGAAACTTCTTGTACCTCATGCTGCTTTGTTGGTACTGGCATATTTTTAATAACAACAATTTTTGTAGGATCTAGTTAAATTCCCTAAGCAAAAATACGATGTCCTAACACAATTCCTTCCATCATCATTAAAAAACAATTTTCATTGTTCAACGATACATGATTTCCAAAAGTAGTGAAATCATCCATAAAACTTCCATGCAATTTTCATTGTTCAAAGTGATTTCCAAAAGTAGTGAAATCGTCCATAAAATTTCCATGCAATCAGGTATTAAATGAACAAAAATACTTTAAACGACTCTTTGAAAGTAGTTGGTGCATTGCACAACCCAATGGGAAAAACTCTATAAGAAAAAGTTCTCTAGGGGCATGTGAATGTTGTTTTTTCCTAGTCCTCGAGTGCTATTTGAATTTGGTTATACCCGCTAAAACCATCTAGGAAGGAAAACTATTGTTTGTTAGATAAAGAATCCAAAACTTGGTCAATGAATGGTAAAGGGAAATGATATTTTCTAGTGGATTTGTTAAGTTCCCTATAATCAACATAGATACATGACTTTCCTCCTTTCTTAGGAACTAACAAAAGTGGAGAAACCCACTTGTTATTATAAATTGGATAAATGAACCCGACTGTCAAGAGTTTTTGCAGCTTGTCTTTTACAATATCTTTTAGGATAGATTTAATTCTGCGTTGTGGTTGTGGAATAAGTTTCATTCCATCTTGAATATAAATGTAGTGCATACAAATATATGGATCAATACCATGCATGTCTTTGCAATCCCAAGAAAACATTGTAGAATATTTCTATAACAACTTTTGCAATTTTTGTTGTTGGTTTGGCTGTAGATTACTGTTTATATTTAGAGTTTTTCCTGGAAAATTATCAATCATTTTAACTCGACCATTAATAGATTCTTCTACAAAATATTCATCCAAGTATTGAGGATCATTATCATCACCAAAATTTGAAAGTAACTCATTAGAATAATCAATTTATGCATTATTAACAGAGCTTGCTCCTCCTTTTGTGTGTTGGTCACATTTCCTAATGCCAATAGTTGTTGAATAAACATTTTGCATAAAGTTTGATATCAACCTTTCATCAGATGGTTCCTTTAGCATTAGTTCTTGTTCAATTGTAAGGGTTGGTGTTACATTTTTAGCATAATAGTCACTCACATCATCAGGAAGAATCTACAAAGGTTCTTCTATTTCCAACATTGATTTTGTTGGGGGATACAAATTTTAACTTTTCAACAAATTCTCCTTATGAAATTGTCATATTTCCTAAGCAACATTATATGTAAGCATCAATAGTTTATAACCATGGATTCCCCAAGATTAATGGATAACCCCCTATGTTTGTTTTGGGGTGCAATATTATAAAATATGCTAGGTAATCCCATGAATATATGGTCAGTAAAATATCTTCCAAGATCCCCTTCTAGTTTAATCATTGACCTATTATCCATTTACTTGTTGGTGTTTGATGCATTATATTACGAAGATTCAAGTTATTCATAAATTCTATGGTCATTATGTTAATGGTTGCACCCAAATCAATTAAATTATTTGGAATTGGAGTTTTTCCAATATAAACTTAGACTAAAAGATTAATTGGATCAGTGGTTTACTTTGAATTAACAATATGTCCTAACATAAATTCAAACAATTGTCCTACTACTTGGATAGTAGGGGGATCTTGTTTCTTCCTTCTCAGTTTCTTGACACAAAAATATACGATGACCTTACTGTAAATGGGAATTCCTTTTATGGCTCGAATCAAGGGGATTTTGACACAAAATTTTTCAACTCGTCCATAATTTCAAATGTTGGTTGTGGTTGAATTTTAGGTTGTTTTGATTTCTCTGGAAAAGGTACAATATTATCCTTGTTTTCTAAAGAATCTTGGACATCAGTTTCATTAGGAGTAGATGATATTGGTTGTAATTGTCCTCCACCTGTCTCAACCACATGTTGTTCCTCACTAACATCCTCTACCCTAAGGGGTATAGGATTTTCTAACACTTTCCTTGATCAGAGATGAGTGACTTGACAATCAAGTGTTGAAACTATATAAGATGGAAAATATCCTACGTCATTAGAATAAACCAATTGACCAGGTTGTAGTGGTTGTCTGGATTGATTTGAATGAGTTGGTTGTTATGGATTTGTGTGTGGTTGATTGGGTTTCCCTATCCTATTATTAGGATTTGGATTGGGTTGGGCAGGAAACTGTAATGGTATTGTTTGGATTTGATTATTTCCTTGTATTGGAGGAGCCAACATTTGTTGTTGGTGTTGTGCATGCCAATTATTATATGGTCGGAAAGTTTGTTGTTGATTTGGCCATGGACTCCCTTGAATCACATAAGGTTGTTGACCATAATTTATTGGATATGAGATAGGTTTATGCCATGATTGTTGATGAGTTTGAAATTGTGGAAAAGATTGTTGACTATGTTGAAATGGTGGAAAGGATGTTTGATTATTATGTTGAGGATATTGATTAGACCATGGTGGTATCAAGTATTGATATTGTTTACCTCCTAAAAACTATGATCTTGACTGTCCAAGCTGTCGTTGATTAATAAAGTAGACTTTTTCATATTTTTGTTCATAATTTTGGTATATTTCCTTTAAACCTGGCAACTGTGGACAATTGTTAGTATCATGATCTTTAGAATGAACATTGCAGAATTTTACTACAACAAGTGGACACTCATTTCTTGGATGTTTCTTAGTGTGCCTAGGGTAGAAAATTGATAAAGATTTATCATTTTCCTCTTGTTTCCTTTTTGTTTGCAGAGTATCCTATTGCATAGATAGATAATTTAGGATGTTTGTTTTAAAATCCTCTATTAGATTCCCAATTTCAACTTTATTAACTCCAATTGTATTTGTATTCTTTGATGTTGAAGGTAAGATAGTTTTTAACCCTCTACCTTTCCTCATGGTTTCTCTCGAGTAATTTTTTAACAAGTCATTTATTTCAGCATAAGTAAACTGATAAATATCCACTACGACAATTAAATTCAAATCTGCCATCAAATATTCCCTTATTCCTCTGAGAAAAACTGATTTGAATGATTCATCATGAAGATTACAATTTGTGTCTTGTTTATAACTAAATTGAAACCTTTCAACATGGTCCTCCAATTTTTCATCATCCCTTTGCATCATACAAAAAATTTCATCTCTTGTTTCTTGTAATTTGCAATAATCCTTGTACTTTTCTAAGAAATATTTCTTCATATCTTCCCAATTACCAATACTTCCTCGCAATCCCATAAACCATCTTAAAGCAACATATTTTAAAGTTGAGGGAAAAAATCTTAGATTTTGAGCATCATTTTAGTATTCATATGTTTGACACAAAAATTCAAATTCAAGCAAGAAAGTCTCTGGGTCCTTTATAGATAACCCATAAAATAGTGGAAGAAATGAGGGGTTTATATTTTTCATTTTAGCATCGTCATCAGATTCCCTAATAGGAAATGAATATTCCTCTTCTTCATTATATGTTTCATTTCTTGGAATATGTATTTCTTCCTCATGTCTCTCATCTCTATCTCCCATATTGAACAAAGTCTCAAGTTCCCAACCTGTGGGTTCAAATTTTACTCCAGAGGATCTATGAAATCCCCACAAATCTATATAAAGGTCGTATAATTCAATCTAAAACTCAAGTTTGTCTTTCAAAGTGTTCTTCGATATTAGAAGTTGAATGGGTATTAGGTATCAATATTCCAAACTTATCTCTCCTCCTCCTCATTCATTCTCCTTCAGTGAATAAATCCCTAGAGCCAATATGAGAAGAAAAGGACTCCAAAAATATTTGCGCTTCCCCAACAATGTTGCCAAAAATTGATGGGCTCAAACAATGCTTGGAATTAACACTCCATTAATCACAATAACCTACTTTAATTATCAATTCAGGGAAAGTAAAATTTCAAAGCATTGTGCAAAGTATATATTATTTTGGGGGCTTTTGTTGCTTGGATTTAGTGCTAATTATTGTTTTGTTTTCTTTTGGTTGGAGGGGAAAATCACTTCCTTTCTTATTTTTCCTAATATAACATAAAATTAATAGAACAAATGAAAAGTTAATTGTAGTAGTTTAGTGCAGCAAAGAAAAAATTTAAGCTACAAGAAAAATATACATCAAAAGAGAAAGTTCAATTACAAGAAATAAATATGAAATAACATTATTCATCTCCAGCTCAATTTATTGCATTGTTGCAATTTAGGTACACGAAGTTGGTTCATACTTTTATCCTAGCTGTAATAAAGAAACTAGATATTGAAAAACAATCTTAATTGCTTATGCATGAAAGTAAACTCAATAAAAAATAAATATTTTTGACAGAATGAAATTGAAAAGCATGAATTAACTAACAGAAAGAAAAAACTTTTCTAACTAAACAGTAAAATTAATACTAACTAAGTTGCATAAGAAATGGAATCACCATGGCTGTAGAGTGGCCCTTGCTCTATAGTCTAATGGTTATCCTTAGGTTAAATCAAAATATCACAACAAGAACAAAGTTTTTAAGAGAGACTATTTGTAACTAAGAACAATACATTGATAATTAGAATTATGAACCCTGATAGGTTCTCCCTCTTGTTGCTTTGTAAAAAAATGTCATAAGTTCTTGGGCAGTTTCCCTCTTTCTAGGAACTAACTAAAAACCATCTTAACTTACATTCCTTAAAATAAAATCATGTTTCCAAAAATAGATTTTTTTTTTCTCTCATTTGATTTAACCAAAAATCAAATACATAAGTATCGTGCCCTTGAGGCATGCACTTAATAAATCCTACATGACTTCTATATTATAACTAATACTTTGTCGGTAACTCGAAATAAACCACACTCTCTTGAAAATATCTTTATGTTGATGAGAACTCTTTAGTACCGTGTAGCTCCAACAACGGGTATTCCTACTGACGAAAACATCTGTAGTGTTTGGCAGATTTGATCTTCTAGACTTCGGTTGATAAGAAATTCGACAGCTCCTGATCAAATAACCTAAAATATGCAATTTGTTTTTTGAATCCTATAATTAGAAAAATTAGCATCTCGAACACATAAATCATGCATCCACGTTCGTTTTCTAATAAAAATCATTTATTTCATATAAAAATTCAACCCAAAGATTCATGTTATTAAGGAAAGGAAAATGAGGTGGAAATGGTGGATAATGGATATGAAATGGTCATGTTTTCTCAATTAGGAAGGATAATGAAGCAGTTGAAAGGGAAAGAAATAGGAAAATTACCACGATCATCAATTTCCACATCATTTCATCAACATAGTGAAGTTGACGTGTGGACAATTATCACACAAATTGTAGGTTGGGAAAAGCTCGACCCAATACAAAATATGGAAATAAATATGAGAATACCTACCCACTATCACCTTATATAGGTACTCCGCTCACTTTAGTGAAGGAGAAATCCTACAAAAGGGGGGAATACCGGGTGACCCTAGGGGGAAATTAGATGGGAAGTGGAGTAATGAAAGTTGATTCCCCTATAGTTCAAGATAAGAAGTGGACGATGGCTTAGAGAAGAGTCTTGTGGATGGAGGATGGTTTCCAAAGACTTGGGTACCTACACCAAAGTGTTACACCTACCCGAGACAAGACAAATAACCAAGATACAAGACTAAATATCAAAGTGACAAGCAAGTGAAAATTTATGTCCTAAATGAAAGCAATAAACAAATATATACATCAACAATGAAATAAATTATTTATTGTAGAAATAACCATCAAAATTATTAAACAATTATTGGAAAATGAAGAACTAAACCAATAGATAACTTTCCAATACTTAAGCACAAACTTTCATGGTGAAATAGGGTTGCTATATGAAGTTATCATCAAAGTATTAATGTAACCTTATGG
>JZKD02S0662014.1:140882-153185 GCA_000966675.3 Picea glauca | reverse complement strand
TTTAGAGGTAAAAAGGTTAATTAATTAATTAATTAAATATTAATAAAATGAAAGTCACTTTGGAGGGACAAGGTGAGCCAAAAAGTATAAAGGAAAGGCAAGGGCCTCTACTCATTGATTGATGTTTGTCTATCTTTTGGATTTCTGGCTTCTAGCTAGAGGGCCCATCTCTTGGGGGTTTTGAGGGTTTTGACTTAACAATCCCTAGAGGACGATTCGGTGGTGAAAGATTCCACCTAGCTTGTCCCAAGCTTGGTCTCAGAGATGCAATACTCTCCCACACCATTCTACTTCGGTTCTACATCAATGCAGGGGGGGTTCTACACCAGCCACAAGCACATGAAGAAAAGGAGGGCACACCATTGGGGGTTTCCAGCAAGGGGGGTGCACCATTCTTGGAGAGAGATTCATTGCAGGTGATTGGCAGGGATTTTGGAGATTCTATCACCTGGGTTTTCATTGCAGGGCTTTGGACATTAGATCTAGTCCATTCATGAGGATTTTCAGGTGCCATTTGATTTATTAGATGCATGGGATGAATTGGAGGAGAGGAGAAAACTTCAGAAATTGGTTTTAGTCATTTGCTAGCTCAGATCTTCACCATTTCACTTGGGACTTCACCAGGGAGGTAACCAAGCCCTGATCTATCATTCTAGCGGTTTTGTGGAGCATTTGGAAGCATCTAGGAGTGAGGTCAATTTATCTAGGGTTTCAAGCATCCATGAGGGCGCACCATATCTTGGAGGAGGTTCAGATCCATAGGGTTTGAGGTAGATCTTGGAAATTTGGGCACTTGAGTTGTTCTTTCCATCACTCGATCTATTATTTAGAATATTCCTTGAGGTGTTTGGACACATTTGGCAGCAGGGCTGAATTATTGAGGAGCTTTAGCATTCCAGCAGGACGTGGCATCTTCTAGTGGGGACTTGGCACTTCATACAACCTAGATCTACTTTGGCATTGGTCTTCATCTCTTATCCAGCCTTTGGAGGCTTATATTGTATTATCGAGAGCTTTTTGTAGCAGCTCTATTGTCTATCTTCTTAGACATCTGTTGAGCATTCTAGATCGACATCTTCATTGTACCAGGTTCTTCTATTTCATGAATAAAAACAGATTTGAGATGTTTTGGCTTGTCTTTCATATTGCATATGGTTCAGGTATGTTCCATGGTTATATCTTCTTGTTTATTGTTTCAACACACATATATAACACATCAGTAAACCCTAAGGCCGAAATCAAGAGGCCATCCTGCAAGTAAACACATGTCAACAAGTAGGTCAACGAAGTGTTTAACGAAATACCACAACCAGTAAAAGTTTTAAAAGACACCAAAACCGTGATGTTCCTGGCATAATGGCTTGGGATCATTATAGTGGTATCAAAGCATAAATCCTGCCAACCTGAGGGGTCTATGATAGGGATAAATGGATAGTTGGAAATAAATGGATAAGATAGCCTTTGAGTTGACATGCTTGGAGATAATGTATTCCGGCCTTAGCGAGGAAAATAGGGATCTCATAACCTTTCCTCAGTATGTAGCCTTTAGAAATCCTAGTTGGAGCAAAGAGGATATTTTACATGGGATCATCATAGCAGATAAAAAGAAAAAAGAAGCATATAGATGGATGGAAGAACAGAGAAACCCCACGCCTAGTAGGAGCATGCAACCTTGATACAGTTGCAAGGGGCCATGGGAACCAGATCATAGGTGCAAGGATAAGGAACAAAAGCACATTGTTGAGGCACACTATGACAATGATGATGAGATGTGTGAGGATGGAGCGATAGATGATGATTTGGGATAGTCTGATGATGATAATGACTCTTGCACATAGGCTAGTGATAGTGACTCTTGTACAAAGGATGATGCTACTAACACGCTTGAGGAGGATAATGACCCTTTTGTAGTGGATAGGCAGTTGGATGGACAGGACGATAGCACCAGTGTCTCAACAAACATATCACATACCGTTGATGACCTTACGCCTCAACAGAGTGGTGACACTAGTGAGGAGTCACATGTGTTAGCACCTAGAGATTGTGAGCTTCCTATGATGGTCGTGACACTTGTGTCATCCTTTCAAACACCCCTGATAGCCATGTCACATGAGGAGGTCAGTGGTATGTCAGATAGGGTTGATGAGCCTTGTGTGATGGATGCACACCACATACATGTAGATCCATCGATCTAGGAGGAGATACAGGGAGTACAGACATTGGACCTTACAGATACAAATCAGTCAGAGGAGATTGAGTCACAGTTTTTGGAGACTCCATTAGTTGAGAAGATGGTGGATGCTGACAGGTTGATGGGACACTCACTTACATGATCAACCTACATTGATGAGGATGCACTCTTTAGCAGCCAGGATGACCATAACACTTGTCTGGATACATCTATATGGGATCCAGGCACAAGTGATAGTAGCAGGGTGAGTGCACAGGAGGATATGACTGCTCATACAAGATACAATGTGATTCAGGGGTAGATAGAATCTAGTGATGGGGTGCAGTGGCATATAGGAGTACCCAATAGAACAATAGACAGTGGGAAGTTTAGCACGTTATCTGATGCAGAGAGTGTTTTTCGGGACTCTAGAGTTGACACTAGAAGGAATGACAGTAGTAGTGAGGGATATGAGGTGGAACCTCAGCATGACCATGATCAAGAGTCACACCACTTAGCAGCATAGTTGAGAGTCAATGAGGATATGATCATGGAAGCCACCAGGCGCAATGATGACATGCATGCATTGATTTGGAGAGCGCCCTCGCACATGGTAATTCAGATGAGGGAATTTCCATGGATGATTTTCATACTCTCAGGGAGAGAGTATCTGTGATGAGGACCGCCTACCAACAGTTATTAACTAACAGGGATTACGTATTGAGGGTTGGTGAGATGGATCATGAGGATCTGAGGGAGTAGGAGTTGGAGATGGACTGACTCACTCAGGAGTTGGAGAACACTCGAGGATTCTTGAGAGGCACACAGACAACCCTTCAAGAATCAGAGTCTAGATCAGATGAGTTGCTTGAGGATATTCGTCAGAGACCTGCTTCATCTATCTTAGTGGACACTCAAATTTATTAGTCAGTCACGTTGATAGAGGATGTTAGTGATCTAGCAGAGGAGCACTAGTTGATGGAAGACACTTCCATTTATGTTTCGAGAGTGGTTGACCTCCATGTAGAGGTTGATCCAATACTATTTCCATGATCTATGATGCATCATGAGTCTACGGGAGACGACATGAGTATGCCAGAGCATATAGTGATTAGTGATAGCTCACAGGTACATGTCAAGATGTATGGTGGGATTCAGAGGGGTGTACTGCCTTGCATGGAGAAGACACGCTTAAGGGAGCATGCAGAGTCCACTCCTTTGCAGCAACATATGGTTATGAGATATCACCTTCATCGTTTCAGCAGTTGCGTGGGTGATAGCAGATGGATATTGGTTTACCAATAGTTGGAGGAGTTACTTCTGGTTGTACCTGATGATTGGGATTTTTTGATGGCTATAGGCGAGCAGTTATCAGGGGTAGAGATAGACGTGCTCTTGGTCGAGTCCTTGGGATTGACCGAGGTAGGTGGTATTTTTCATCCCTACAATCATCTACATATATCTCCGTTACCTTTTTCCGACACTTTTATCATGGACAACAACATGAGGAGAGATAGACAGTGGCAGAGGGCAGGGGGAGTGCCTATGCCGAGGCCACTTGACATGAGTATTTTTACGGCATCCAGCTGGATAGAGATGGATCCTCATAGGTAGCTAGTTGAGATGTGGTGTGTGATAGAGAGCATCATGGGCCAGGTGATAGCAGATGAGCACAGAGGGATTCTGACAGTGATTGGTTTCACACAGGAGCAGTTAGAGGAGATTGGAAGTGATAAACTTCCAAGTTTTCCATGGGATCCGGTAGTCCGTTTTGTTAGCAGGATGTTCATGTTGACCCAGGTTGCGCCAGAGAGCCAAACACTCCACCTTGATTTGGTTTGGAGTGGGCCTATAGGTACTTGTCCTATGGGGTGAGATATTTTCTTCCTCTTGATCATCATGATAGGGCACGAAGATGTTTGGATAGGTACTTATACATAGGTGTCTGTACTGATACAGTTTCTGGACAACAGGTCCAATGGTCACAGGTATTTCAGCTGGAGGACCCAGGAGAGGAGGATTCAGGATGTATGCAAGAGGCAGACAGTCATAGTCAGAGTAGTGCAGGGCCAACCGGATGATCTTCAACAGAGGTTAGCATGGGACCTAAGGATTGCACGGTTGAACATTTCATTGACCGACGGAGGTGAGCGGACTCTTGTAGGGGGAAGTTGTCCTAACTTTGCATTGAGCTTCAGTGTTGAGAGAAGCGCATCGCTTGCGAGTGTCTCATAGAGGCCTTGCATCACCTCATTCTGGCATCAGTATGTTCAGTTGATGGAGGCTGTATGGATCTTGGTAGAGACTTGGAGGATGGATTCATTCCATGATGAGGCCATGTGTCATATGTAGGAGACTCCCGGAGTTGGTATATTTCACGGTTATGATTCACAGGGGCTATAATTTCATGACTTGATATGGGACCCATGGGGAAGAGTGTATGAGTGTTCATCCTTGGATGGGTTCTACTGTGTATCCCATAGGTGGACATGGGATCCTGGTATTTTACTTCGAGGGATTTGGTTATTGCTTGAGGACAAACAATTTTCTAGCAGAGAGGACTATAATGTCCCCACTTTGGGACATCATCACAATGCAGAGGTTTATGACGACCAGAGTAGCCAGATGGGTGTTATAGTGAGTACAAGGGTTATTGAGAGGCATTGTGAGGTCTGGCTTGCATTGCTCATCATATCTCATCATTATGAGCCATTCTGCACAGGTTGGCTTTGGTTCTGTTGCATTCCGATGATTTCCATGATTTTGACTATTTTGAGCTATAAGTCAATTAAATTCACTGAAGAGATCATTTTGGGCACATTACTTGGAGGAACCTCTCAATGTAATATCTCATTGGAACTGGGAGGAGAAACACTATAGTATGGGATGGCTAGAGGTGACTTTCAGTGGCCAGGGAAGCCACAAGGAGAGATAAGGCACTTTTTAGAGGTAAAAAGGTTAATTAGTTAATTAAAGTGATTTAATTAATTAATTAATTATTGATAAAATGAAAGTCACTTTGGAGGGATAAGGTGAGCCAAAAAGTATAAAGGAAAGGAAAGGACCTCTACTCGTTGATTGATGTTTGTCTATCTTTTGGATTTCTGGCTTCTAGCTAGAGGGCCCATCTCTTGGGGATTTTGAGGGTTTTGACTTAACAAACCCTAGAGGACGATTCGGTGGTGAAAGATTTCACCTAGCTTGTCCCAAGCTTGGTCTTGGAGATACAATACTCTCCCATACCATTCTAGTTCAGTTCTACATCAGTGCAGGGGGGGTTCTAGACTAGCCACAGACACATGAAGATAAGGAGGGGACACCATTAGGGGTTTCCAGCAAGGGGGGCACACCATTCTTGGAGAGAGATTCATTGCAGGTGATTGGCAGGGATTTTGGATATTCTATCACCTGGGTTTTCATTGCAGGGCCTTAGACATCAGATCTAGTCCATTCATGAGGAGTTTCAGGTGCCATTTGATTTATTAGATGTATGGGACGAATTGGAGGAGAGGAGAAAACTTCATAAATTGGTTTCAGTCATTTTCTAGCTCAAATCTTCACCATTTCTCTTGGGACTTCACCAGGGATGTAACCAAGCCCCGATCTATCATTCTAGCGATTTTTTGGAGCATTTGGAGGCATCTAGGAGTGAGGCCGATTTATCTAGGATTTCAGGCATCCATGAAGGGGCACCATATCTTGGAGGAGGTTCAGATCCACAGGGTTTGAGGTAGATCTTGGAGATTCATGCACCTGGGTTGTTCTTTCCATCACCCGATCTATTGTTTGGCATATTCCTTAAGGTGTTTGGACACATTTTGCAGCAGGGCCGAATTATTGAGGAGCTTCAGTATTCCAGCAGGGCGTGGCATCTTCCAGTGGGGACTTGGCATTTCATACGGCCCAGATCTACTTTGGCATTGGTCTTCATCTCTTATCCATCCTTTGGAGGCTTATCTTGTATTATTGGGTGCTTTTTGTAGCAACTCTATTGTCTATCTTCTTAGGCATCTGTTGAGCATTCCAGATCGACATCTTCATTGTAGCAGGTTCTTCTATTTCATGAATAAAAGAATATTTGAGATGTTTTGGCTTGTCTATCATATTGCATATGGTTGAGGTATGTTCCATGGTTATATCTTCTTATTTATTGCTGCAACACACATATATAACACATCAGTAAACCCTAAAGCCGAAATCAAGAGGCCATCTTGCAAGTAAACACATGTCAACAAGTAGGTCAGTGAAGTGTTTGACGAAATACCACAACCAGTAAAAGTTTTAAAAGACACCAAAACTGTGATGTTCTTGGAATAATGGATTGGGGTCATTACAGTGGTATCGGAGCTTAAATCCTGCCAACCTGAGGGGTCTATCATAGGGATAAATGGATAGTTGGAAAGAAATGGATAAGATAGCCTTTGAGAAGACATGCTTGTAGATAATGTATTCCAGCCTTAGCTGGAAAATAAGGCTCTCATAACCTTTCCTCAGTATGTAGCCTTTAGAAAGCCCAGTTGGAGCAAAGAGGATATTTTACACGGGATCATAATAGCAGATAAAAAGAAAAAAGAAGCAGATAGATGGATGGAAGAACATAGAAACCCAATGCCCAGTAGGAGCACGCAACCTTGCTACAATTGCAAGGGGTCGTGGGAACCAGATCATAGGTGCAGGGATAAGGACCATAAGCACACTATTGAGGCACACTATGACAGTGATGATGAGATGTGTGAGGATGGAGCGATAGATGATGATTTGGGACAGTCTAATGATGATAGTGACTCTTGCACAGAGGCTAGTGATAGTGACTCTTGTACAGAGGATGATCCTACTAGCACGCTTGAGGAGGAGGATGACCCTTGTGTAGTGGATAGGCAGTTGGATGGACAGGATGATAGAACCAGTGTCTCAGTAGACATATCACATACCATTGATGACCTTACACCTCAACAGAGTGGTGACATTAGTGAGAAGTCACACGTGTTAGTGCCTAGAGATGATGAGCTTCCTATGATGGTCGTGACACTTGTGTCATCCTTCCAGACACCCTTGATAGCCACGTCACATGAGGAGGTCAGTGGCATGTCAGATAAGGTTGATGAGCCTTGTGTGAGGGATTCACACCACAGACATGTAGATCCACCAATCCAGGAGCATATACATGGAGTACAGACAATGGACCTTACACATACAGATCAGCCAGAGGAGATTGAGTCATAGTTTTTGGAGACTCCATTAGTTGAGAAGATGGTGGATGCTGACAGGTTGATGGGACACTCACTTCCAGGATCAACCTACATTGATGAGGATGCACTCTTTAGCAGCCAGGATGACCATAGCACGTGTCTAGATACATCTATATGGGATCCAGGCGTAGATGATAGTAGAAGGGTGAGTGCATAGGAGGATATGGCTGCTCATACATGATACAATGTGATTTAGGGGGAGATAACATCTAGTGATGGGGTGCAGTGGAATACAGGAGTACCCAACAACACAGTAGATAGTGGGTAGTTTAGAACGTTATCTTATGCAGAGAGTGTTTTTGGGGACTCCAGAGTTGACACTAGCAGGACTGACAGTAGTAGTGAGGGATATGAAGTGGCACCTCAGCATAACCATGATCAGGAGTCACACCACTTAGCAACACAATTGAGAGTCAGTGAAGATATGATCATGGAAGCCACCAGATGCAGTGATGGCATGCATGCATTGACGGCAGATTACTGTTGGAGAGATTCAATGGCACATGGTAGTTCAGATGAGGGAATTGTTATGGATGATTTTCATACTCTTAGGGAGAGAGTATCTATGATGAGGACCGACTACCAGTAGTTATTGATTGATAGAGATTACCTATTGAGGGTTGGTGAGATGTATCATGAGGCTCTGAGGGTGCAAGAGTTGGAGATGGACCAACTCACTTAGAAGGTGGAGAGCACTCGAGGATTCTTGAGAGGCACACAGACAACCCATCAAGAATCAGAGTCTAGATCAGATGAGTCGCTTGAGAAGATTTGTCAGAGACCTGCTTCATCTGTCATAGTGGACACTCATATGTATCAGTCAGTCACGTTGATAGAGGATGTTGGTGATCTAGCAGAGGAGCACCAGTTGATGGAGGACACTTCCATTTGTGTTCTGAGAGCGGTTGACCTCCATGTAGAGGTTGATCCAGCAGTATGCCCAGGATCTATGATGCAACATGAGTCTACGAGAGATGACATGAGTATGCCATAGCATACAGTGATTAGTGATAGCTCACAGGTACATGCTGAGATGTATGGTGGGATTCAAAGGGGTGTACTTCCTTGCAGGGAGGAGACACACTTAGGGGAGCATGCATAGGCCACTACTTTGCAGCAACATATGGTTATGAGATATCACCTTCACCATTTCAACAGTTGTGTGGGTGATAGCAGATGGATATTGGTTTACCAACAGTTGGAGGAGTTACTTTTGGTTGTACCTGCTGATTGGGGTTTAGTGATGGCTACAAGCGAGCAATTAGCAGGGGTACAGATAGACGTGCTCTTGGTCGAGTCCTTGGGATTGACTGAGGCAGGTGGTATTTTTCAGCCCTATAATCATCTACAGATATCTCTGTTAGCTTTTTTCGACACTTTTATCATGGACAACAACATGAGAAGAGATAGACAGTGGCAGAGGATAGGGGGAGTTCCTAGGCTGAGGCCACTTGACATGAGTATCTTTATGACATCCATTTAGATAGAGATGGATCCTCATAGGCAGCCAATTGAGACTTGGTGTGTGATAGAGAGCATCATGGGCCAGGTGATAGAAGATGAGAACAAAGGGAGAGAGGGGGGAGAATTATGGAATTGATAGAAAATTATTGAATTTGAGGCAAAGCTAAGAACTTAATTCTGGTGTAATTTTTTCTTTCATATATTTTAATGAAGGAAGATGTCGATTGAGTTTTGCATCTATTATTTGTAATTTTATTTGAATTATTTTGAAGGCGGAACTGACTCTTTGGCAGGTGGGCCCACAACCCTGAATGAGGTGATGCCTTGAACATCGAAACTAGTTTAGTTTTGTGCTTGTTTCTTTGAATTTCAATTTATGTTCCTTGAAGAAAATTTTCTTTTCTTCAAGTAATTTGTTGGCTCCTGTATTTTCCAGATTTGATATTTCCCACAATTTCTAGATTTCATTTAATTTATTTCTCTAGATTAGCATTTGAATTTTGCTGGGTGCAATAAGTTGAATTTCCAATTCAAGAAGGCATTGTTTACTTTAGTGTTGATTCAAGTTGTGTGATTAGCATAAGCCTTCTTTCCTGCCACTTGATTTTTTCTTCTTAAATTTAGTATTGATATTTAAATTTTGCATTTTATTTCTTATTGAATGAGCTTGATAGTGTAGAACATAATAATGTAGGACCAATGTTAGTCGTGGGTAGTTTATTGCATATATTTTGAAGACTGCCTTGAAAGAAAAAAATGTTACTCGGTTGATAATTAGTGTACAGGTGATTAGTTGTTTCTTTATTAAGAAATTATTTGTCCCCAACAATCATGATACCTTGTTGCAAGATGAACCAAGAATCCTTCTTCAAATTTGGATTATCCTCATTGGATAGAAGTAATTTATCATGTGGGGGCTCACATGACAGGCACTAAACAAACCGCAAGGGTGCCTTGCGGGAGACCAGTAGCCTAACCCACGAGGGTCAGCTAAATTAGGGTTTTCTGAAACCCTTCCTTCTCTACAACTCCAATACTTTCACACTCCTTTCTTCCTCAGATCTGCTTCCTCAGATACGCTATGAAAAGGTTTACCAAAATATCACTTGAAAGATAGATAAGCATTGAAATTTTGTGTAAATATGAGAGGCTTCTTGATGTGTATTTATACTTTTCCAAGTGACTTATTTTCTTCACTTTAGGGTCAACTTGTACTTTTTTTTATAACTATTTTACCCTTTAATTAATGACTTGTAACTTCTTGTTGCAATCATTTAGGGGACTCTTAAACATTCTTCTGGGCTTCCAACTTCATGACCTCAGAACTCTTCAATTGTGAGGAACTACGTGACGTACTACCTACCATTGGAAATGATATGAAAATGACTATCCATCTATGAGGTTTTTGTATGTACTTGTAATGTTATCAAACCTCAATTTATTCAGTCAACTTTGGGCCTCATGACCACACTTCAAGTTTTCTTGTAGACTTCTTCAAAGAGTCTTTCCTTGAGGGCCATCCTTGAAGATATTCCATAAGGGGACCACTTTGGAGACTTCTTCAATTATACCTAATACTTCTAGAGGCTTCTAGACTTCCTCTAAAGTTGACATCAATGAAAAACAATTTTCCAACAATCTCCCCCTTTGACATTGATGGCAACACTCATTCTCCCCTTGCAACCAATGTTCCCCTATTTGCATGATTCTGTTCTTTCTCCCCCTTTGACATCAATGGAAAAGGGTAAATCCCGCTAATAATTTTCTTCTGAACTTTCTCTCTTCGGGTGATTTTTATCCATTGGTGTTTCCTGATGAAGTAAACTAATGACATATAGAAAAGCATTCATATTAATATTATGTTATTATCGCTACACAAATGATTTATCTTCCCTTTTCTTCTTATAAAAAGTCATGTAGATCATTGTGGAGCAGAAACTATTCCAAGTTTCTGTCGAAGATACTCAAATGTCTCTCTTGGGAGAGGTTTAGTGAAGATGTCTGCAATCTGTTTTCCTTGTCCCAATATACTCTAACTTGATATTCTTTTCTATAACATGTTCCTGCAGAAAGTGAAACTTGATCAAAATATGTTTTGTCTTGGAATGCATCAATGGATTCTTGGAGATACTGAGAGCACTGGTATTTTCATAGAGTATTGAAATGGGCTCATCATACCTTACTTATATATATTGTAGGGTTTGCTTCATCCAAAGAACCTGAGTACAACATGTTGTTGTTGCAATGTATTATGCTTCTTCTGTAGAAAATGATATTGAGGACTCCTTCTTACTTAACCAATATACCAGACAATCACCCAAATAGAAGGTTTCTCTGCTAGTACTTATTTGATCATCAATGCTTCCTTCCCAATCTATATCCGCGTAGGCGACCATAGTCAACGCATTCCCTTTTGGATACCACAATCCAAACTTTGTTGTTCCTTTAAGATGTCTCAAGACCCTCTTTAATGATATCACATGAGTTTCCTTTGGCGCTGCTTGAAATATTGCAACATGTCCAACTGCTTGCATTACATTTGGTCTTGAAGATGTCACATAGAGTCGGTTTCCAATCATCGATCTATAGAGTATCTGATCCTCTTCCTTAGATTCACCGTATTTTCTCAATTTGCAACCACTCACCATAGGAGTACTTATTGGTTTGCAATCTTCCATTCCAAACTTATTCAACGTTTATTTGATGTACTTGGTTTGGGAAATAAAAATTCCCTCAACCAATTAAGATATTTGAAGTCCCAAAAAGAATGTCAATTCACCAAGTAGTGACATTTCAAACTCATTCTGCATATCTTGGGAAAACTTCTTACTCATTATATCATCATCACTTCCAAAGATAATGTCATTCACATATACTTCAATGATAAGTAACAATATTACCAACTTAACGAGAATTGTGACCTCAAATTGAGAACTCTAGCCCCAAAAACTCAAATTTTGCCATAAAAAACATGAAAATCAACTCCAAATAAAAAAGTGGTGTTTTTGGTAGCACCATTTTTTCAAATGGGGTCAAAATTACAACATTTTTCTAGCATGACCTTCAAAACTCATACAATAGCTTACAAAAAACTTAAAATTAACACCTAAATAAAAAAGTGACGATAACTAAAGCAAAAAGTTTTTTCTAAACGTTAAAATTATGGTTCATTTCAACCTAATTGAAACCGTGGTTTTGACAATAGATCCTTATACCCCCCAAAAAAACACAAAATTGGATACAAAATGGTCACTTAAAAATTTATTTACTAACATTTTTTTTCTTCTTAAATTTACATTGAAAAATAAATAAATAGAAATGACAAAATCTTCGCAACGTTTTTTTAAATGAAGCAAAAAACACATTAAAAAAATATATTCAAAACCCAAATTATATAAAATAAAATAAAATAAAAAAAAA
>JZKD02S0662014.1:103561-116792 GCA_000966675.3 Picea glauca | reverse complement strand
AATTTTTTAATTTCTTTTTATTAATTTCAATTTTTAAATATAATTTTAATTTTTTTCTCTTTAGTTTTTCAAGTTTTTCTTTATTTGTTTTTTTTAATATAAATTTGCTTTAAATTTTTTTAATTTCTTTTTATTCATTTCACTTGTTTTATTTTCCTTCTTTTTTTTAGTTTTTAAATTATAAAAATAAAATAAAGTTATATATTTTTGTTAAATATTCAAAAATAGTGTTATTTAATTACAATTACTTTTTATGTATTGAAGTAAAGGTAAACAATTTGTTAAAAATGATGTTTTACGTTATATTTTAAAACTATGGAACTATAAATTAATTAAGGAGACACAATTATATGAAAAATCTTAATTTCAAAAAAGTAAATGGTAAAAAATATTTTTAAGATTGAAAGAAGTATGGAAAAATGACTGAAAACAATATTGAAAAAAAAATATTTAAAAAATTTGAAAATAGATGAAAATAAGCATTTAAAAAAATATTGTGGAAATATTATGGATCAAAAAATTTAAAATATCAAAATACCACTTAAAAAGGGAGGGGGGGTGCTACTGGTAGCACCACCATTTTTAAAAATGAGGTAAAAAATGTGACCCTTGAAAAAATGAGAACTCGACAAAGTTCTCGTTAAGTTGGTAATATTGTTAAGTATGTTGCTTCTATCAACATTTACATAGATATTACTATTTGCATTACCCTTTCTGAATCCGTGTTCCTGCAAATACCTGTCCAATATTGAATACCAGGCTCCAGGGGCTTGTTTGAGTCCTTCTAGAGCTGTCTTCAATCTGCAAATATAATCTTTCCTTTTTGGTAGAAAGAATCCTTCTGGTTGTTCAATGTATACTTCTTCTTCTAATTCACCATTTAGAAATGTTGATTTTACATCCATTTGATATACCTTGATTCTCTTGGAACATAGGGGACAAATTTTCTTCAAAATCTTCTCCTTCAAATTGAGCGTATCCTTTGCAAATTATTTTTTCCTTGTTTTCTGGTTACCTGTCCATCTTCGTTTAGTTTGTTTTTGAACACCCATTTTGTACCAATCACATTTTTGTTTTGCGATCTTGGAACCAAATCCCATGTTTCATTTTTATCTATTGATTCAATTCTTCTTCCATGGCCTTGAACCAATGTTCATCATTATTAGATTCCTCAAAGATGTTGGGTTCAATTGTGGGTAATAGTGCAAGGTGTCTCTACTTTGGTGTATGTAACCTTTTAGTTCCTCTAGTTTTTATTCCTTCATTTTTATCTCTAATAATCTGCTCTGGTGGATGATTCTTCTGAACTTGAAGGTTAGGTGTTCTGGAGGGCATCCAAAAATATTCTTGGTCATTTTCTTCATGTTCTGTTTCTCGCTACTATTCTTCTTCTTCTTATTTTACCTCTTTTTCTTTTAGTTCTTCTTCTCTTCCTTGTTCATTTGGATTTTTCCTTTTTTCTTTGATCTTTGGTACATCTGCTTCATCAATTATTACATTTATTATTTCCACTATCTTGTTGAGTCTCATATTGTAACATTTTTAAGTCTTTCTTTTTCTTGAGTAACCAACCAATATTCCTTTATCAACTCGAGGATCAAATTTTTCAACATTGTCATCTTCTCTTTTTATGTAGCACTTGCTTCCAAATACTCTAAAATGTTTTACATTTGTTGGTCTTCCCTTCCATAACTCATATGGTGTTTTGGCATTGTTACTTCTAAGCATTCCTCTGTTCAAGATATGAATGGTTGTGTGTATTGCTTGTACCCAAAAGACATTGTTCAACTTTGAATCCTTCAACATGGTTCTATCTATCTTTGTTACAATTATGTTCTTCCTTTCAATGACTCCATTTTATTGAGGTGCCCTAACTGCTAAGAACTGTCTTTTTATTCCATTCTATTCAGATAATTCCATGAATTATTTTGATATGAATTCACCTCCATTGTCTGATCTTAAGCACTTAATTCTCAAATCCATTTCATTTTCAACCATATCCTTGAATATCTTGAAATTTATGAATGCCTCTGATTTCTTCTTGAGAAAATACAATGCAGTCATTCTTATATAGTGATCAATAAGTAACATGAATTATTGTTCACCATTTAGTCATTTTGTTCTCATTGTTCCACATAGATAAATGTGCACAATTTCCAATGGATTTTCTATAGAGTATTTGTTTGATATGAATTTTTTTCTTGTTTGTTTTCCACGTAGGCAATTCTTGCACACAATACTGACTGGTTTTGAAATTTTAGGCATTTCTCTTACTGCTTCCTTTCTTCTAATCTTGACCAGATTATTAAAGTTCACATGTCCCATTCTTCTGTGCCAAAGCCAACTTTAATTTTCCTTTCCTAAGAAACATACTTCCTTTCCAATCTCATTTAAGATGTATATGTTGTTTGGAGTCATTACTGTTATAGCCACCAATTTTCCTGATCCTTCTTTTATTATCTCACACTTCTCTGAGTAAAATATAAGTCTATGTCCTTGATCACACATTTGAATCACACTAAAAAAATTATGCTTCATGTTTTCAAAAAGTAGGACATTTTCTACCTTGGAATCCTTACTTCCAAGCTTGACTATGCCTATCCCTATAATTCTGGCTGAGTTGTCATTTCCAAATGAAACTGATCCATCTCTTTCTTTCTTTAGAGTTATAAATTTGTTCTTTTCACCTGTCATATGCTTTGAACAACCAATGTCAACGTACCAATCACTTCTTCTGCTTTGAGCTTTTAGTGAAAGGGAAAATTATTCAACATTTAGTTTATACTACTTATCCAAATTCTTGATGGTCCTTTTTTATGATAGTTGAATTTCTTCTTCGGTTCCTTTGGAGGAACTGTCAATCTGTAATCTTTGGCCATGTGTCCAAAATTGTTGCATTTATAACATTATACTTCATCGTTTGATGAGCCAAAAACTGTTATAGTTTCTGTTATATGATTCATGAGGCTTTCTGAGATGTTTAATTCTAGGGTGACCTTCATAGTTGCTTATGTTCTTAACATAATCCTTGTAGTTTATATCTTTGTGCCCAAAATTGTTACAAGAATAACATGAACCACGGAAGATGGTTTGATACATGAGAGATATTTTGAATGGTGTTGTTCCTCTGTAGTTTTCTTCTTGATTTCTTTCGATGGGTGGTTGTTGATTCTGAAACCTGGTTTTTCTAGATGGTGTTGTTGGACACACCTACCACACTTAGAGGGGGGGGGGTGAATGAGTGTGGGCCCTTTTTGTTTTTGTTTCAAAACTTCCCTCTTGCACAAAACTTATCAATTATCATTCAACATTTATTCATTACCCATTGGTGTCATTTATAACCAGTTAGATGTAGGCACATATCAACATCATATATCAGTAATATATCATCAACATGTCATCATCATAATGGATAGAAAGAACACAATATGTATGTACAATTTTCTTTTTATTACGGACTTCAATCCTTGGGGTTTATCAGCAACAACTGAATAGAGTACAACTCTACAAGAGCACCAGATCTATATGCAAGACTCAGCTTACATTCTCAGCACCAACTGAGATGAGGCAAAAATCCTCAACAGATATCAATCTGTCAACAGGTATGCGACTTGTCAGTAGTGAAGCCTGCGTGTGAACTCGCTCTGGATCACTACAACCCGTGTGTGAACGCGGCCAGTGTATAGTACAACAAGCGTCTGCTCTTGAGCACTTAGGGTTCTACTTTTCTTCACATGCTCAGATCCTCTGCAACCTCCAATCACTTTCTCTTCTGTCTTCCACTGTCTAGACTGACCCACAACTAGTCACAATACATCCAAGCTCTCCAATAGCTTGCTCATGCTCCACAACAAATCAATATGAATGCTATCTCAATCATGCATACACAACAAGTGTACCATAGCAATCATGTCACTACTGAATCACAAGAGTGTTGCTCACTCCATCCATCAAATCAACCAAATTGAGCCACATCATAGAATCCATACCAAGAATGCCCTAANNATTCACAACATATCAAACAATAACATCTATCAAGACAATAATGTAACCATACCAGTGTCTGAGTGATAGATCTGAGGCCATAGAATGCAGATCTGGAACTTGCCTCATCATCCAAGAGCTTGGCACTAGCTCAAACACAAATCTCCATGAGTACACGCTCCCTGTACACAGTCATCCCTCATGCAAACTCACCCTATACACAACCAGCCCACGTGCAAACTCACCCTATACACAGCCAGCCCGCGTGTACATCAGAAAATAGGGTTTTCTGTGACTCTGAGACTTTTTCCGTCAAGATCTCCGACATTTCCGAAACTTTGATGCGTCCATGAGATCCTCCTCTCGCTCTCTTCGTCAGAATATATCTTCAATCATGCTCAAGATATCCACACCAATAAGATTCTCTCACAAGAATCTCTCCATCAATACTCCGAAAGATATTACCAAGAAGCTCTCCATTGATCCATAAGGATTCTCACCAAAAATGTACCTTTGACAAGAGATCCTAGCTTCTTATTTATACTTTCATCTTCTAGATCACTTGACCTATTTTTAGGTTACTTAACCCATTTCTAGGTGTCTTAACTCATTTTCCTTATTTTAGGGTTAACCACTTTCCATGAATAGAAAGTATTCCAATACTATATCATTTAGATATTCCTTCTTGATTTTGTCACTTTTCTTTATTATTTAAGTAATCCATCTTGATTTTGTCACTTTACTTTATCATTTAAATAATGATTTCTTCTTTTCAAACACTTTTACTTCTTTGACCTTTTGGGGCTTCAAGCCATCATATGGGGGTCCTCCAACTTCATAAGACCATAACTCTCAAACCGTGAGGAGTTATGTGACATTCCACATACCACCAGAAATGGCATGACAAGAAATATCCATCTAGGATAGTTTCACCAACAACTTCATTGATCTTCATCTCATTATTCCACATACAAGCATGGGTCCTCCAACCATTCTCCTAGGATAACTCAATCCGTAAAGCGTATTCCCGTGAGGGATTTCACCATAAGGGGACCACTTAGGAGTTCATCCATTTGTGCACCTTATCAACCATGATAAGACAATAATGATTCACCACTGCATCATATATATCAACTATGCATCATGTATCAATGACAACTCATTGATCTATCTTCATCAAGGGCATCATATCAATCAATTACTTGACATCAATCAATGACATCAATCAAACCAAACTATTTAAATCAATGACATATGATCCAACAATATCCCAAGTAATCAAACCATTGGCATCAATTACAACATGATCCAACAGGTTCCATCCTTCTGTAATCTTCTTCCCGATCATTCTCATGTGAAGGATTGCATTATTCCTTCTTGGTGAATCCTCTAGTGACTTCTGCATAAGTCCTTTGTTCTGCTTCCTCTTCTATAGTCATAGATATAGAACCATTCTCTGTATGTGTTTGGTTGTATCCTAGCCCAAACCTACCATGATAAAGAATTTGAGTGCAGATGATTTCATCTAGTATTTTGGTGTTTTTCTACTGCATATCTATTTTCTGAATTTCCTTCCTTAGTGAAACTATTTCAGTTTCTAAGATCTCTTTCTCCTTTTATTTTTCTTCCATCCCGCTTCTGAGTATCTCTTTGATCCTTTTGGCTTCTTCAACTTGGAATTTCAGTTTCATGATCATATTCTGATCCTTTCCATAGTTAGTATTTTCAGAATCCTCCTTTGGCATAAACAATTCTCCCTTGAGTGATTTTGGTTTCTTCCTCTCTCTTTTTATCTATTCTAAAGCACTGATTAGTTCTTCTCTAAGATCAACTTCAACTTCTTCTTCATAATCCTCTTCATCTTTTTCATAATCCATAAAGAGTACATTTTCTGAGTCATTGTCGCTATCACCATCAACATTAGATGATGAATTGTCCTCCTTTAAGTATAGAATTTTCTTGAAGAATTTATTTTTGTTTCTTCTCTTGTCTCCCTTTTGAAATTTATTTTCTTTCTGGGGAACTTCTTCTTCATCATTCTCTTTTTTATTAGCATATGGAAATTTATTAGCAAAATGACCAATTTTACCACAATCAAAACATTTAAAAGGAAGCTTACCTTTGTACTTGTCAGTTACTTTCTTTAACTTCCTTACAAAGTTGGCCATATCTTCATCTTCATCATAATCATCGTTGCAACTACAATATGACTTTGAATTTTTCTTATTCTTCTTGGATTCCTTGAACTCTGCTTCCTTCCTAGGTAGATTATTCTGCTATGTCCTCATTTCATAGGCTATGAGTATCCCATGTAGCTCATCCATACTCAATGTGTCAAGGTATGCTCTTTCTTCTAGGGATGATATTTTAGGATCAAATCTCATTGGAAGAGAACTCAATACATTTTGGACAACTAATGATTCTTTAATTTCTTCTCCCAATCCTTTAATGGCATTTACTATTTCATCAACTCATAGAAAGTAAGTTGCTATATATTCATCTTCCTTCATCTTCAGTTGTTCAAATTTACCTCTATAGGTTTGAAGCTTGGCACCCTTTACTTTAACATATCCTTCTTAAATGTTTTGAAGTTTATCCCAAAGATCCTTTGCAATGTCACAATGCATCGCCTTCAAAAATATTGAATCATCAAGACTACCCAGAATAGTGCTTTTATCCTTAGAAATGTTTTCACTCATTTTCTTTCCATATCTATCTGTGGAGGAGTGGAAGGTGCCATATGTTTTTCTACTACTAATTTCCATACATAAAATCCATGTCCATGTAAAAAGGTTTTCATCCTTTTATTCCAGAAAGCATAATTCTGACCATGAAACATTGGTGCTCCAATCTTAGTGTACTCCATGATCTTCCTTCCAGTGATTAGATTGTTTTATGAAGAACCTCCTTCTGATACCAATTGTTGGAATACTAAGAGGGGGGTCGAATCATTATTATGTAATATTTTACCACTTTTAATCATAACATGTAATCATTAACTTTATCAACAATATATAATCAATATATCATGAGAAGTATCAATTGACAATGCATAAGAAATAACCATAGATACACAATGCACCGTGATTTGCATGGAAACCAAAATGGGAGAAAACCACATAATTCTTTCTCATATGACAAATATTACATTCATAGGAAGCACCAACTTCCAAATTCTCTAGCACCAACTGGAAGGAGGCACCAACCCCCTAATTTACAGACACCAACCTGAAGGAAGCTCCAACTCCATGAGTTCTCTAGCTCCAACCAGAAGGAGGCTACAACCCCTTGATTTACATGCTCCAACCTGAAGGAATCTCCAACTTACTGTTTTCTCTGACACCAACCAAAAGGAGTATACAACCCCCCTTTCCTTGCCATGTCATGCCACCTTGAAATATGAGTGTATACTCAAATTATCACTACCACTGATCAACCTGTAATTGCCATTGTCATTGATATATCAACCTGTCACTGTCACTGTCACATCAACCTGTCACTGTTATTATCTCATCAACCTATAACTTCTACTCTCTCTTTCACTGTAACTGATCAACCTGTGTGTATATACCAATATCTGTACCATAACATGTATCAACCATGTACCATATCAGTCATGATATGTCTCAATCATGCCATACACCTTGTACCAAAGATATAATCCAATTTATCCAAGATATTCCTCAAACATATACCATACATTAAACCATATACTATTGTCTCAACAATATGCCTCAAGCATGCACCATAACAACCAATATCATATACCAAGTACATACCTCACACATGCACCAATCATCACAAATATGTGCCTCTAACAATGAACCATAAAAACCATACACAATGTACTAAGGATATGTCTCAAACATGTATCAATATAACCAAGACACGAACCTCAACCATATGCAACCATGTACCAAAAGGGCCTCCAAGACATGCCTTAAGAATGTTCCATACCATCCATGATACAAGCCTCAAACAAACACATAAAAGACATACCTTTACTCATGAAGAAGAATTGATACATACCATCTCAGACCTTGTAACAACCTTGTTGTATCATCATACCTTTTTGCAAGATGAACCAAGAATCCTTCTTCAGATCTGGTTTAGCCTCACTAGACAGATGTCAGTTATCACACATGGCCTCGTGTGATAGGCAATAAACAAATCACAGGGGTGCCTTGCGGGACACCAGTAGCCTGGACCACGGGGGTCAACTAAATTAGGGTTTCATGAAACCCTTCCTTCTCTGTAACTTTGAAACTTTCACAGTCCTTTCTTCCTTAGATCCGCTTCCTCAAATATGCTACGAACATGTTTACAAAAATATCACTTGAAATATAGATGAGCATTGAACTTTTGTGTAAAGATGAGAGGCTTCTTGAGGTGTATTTATACTTTTCCAAGTGACTTCTTTTCTTCACTTTAGGGACGACCTGTACTTTATTTTTATAATCATTTTACCCTTTAATGAATGACTTGTAACTTCTTGTTTCAGCCATTTATGGGCTTCTTAACCATTCTTCGAGGCTTCCAACTTCATGACCTCATAACTCTCCAACCGTGAGGAACTACATGACGTACTACCTAGCGTTGGAAACGACATGACAATGAATATCCATGTATGAGGGTTTTGTATGTGCTTGTAATTTTCTCCTACCTCATTTTCTTCAGTCAATATCGGGCCTCATGACCACACTTCTAGGTTCCTTATATACTTCTTCAAAGTGTCTTCTCATGAGGGCCATGCTTAAAGCAATGCCATAAGGGGACCACTTTGGAGACTTCTTCAATTATACTCAATACTTCTAGAGGCTTATATAATTCCTCTAAAGTTGACATCAATGAAAATCAATTTTCCAACAAAATCAAGATTCAACCACCAAAAAAATCACAAGTAAACCACCCAAATGATGCAAAATGATTAGTATATAATTATGGCAACTTTCTAACAAATTCTGACGGTTGAAAAGTGAGCAAAAGAAAGAGTTTTGAATGAGTTTGTTTCATCCCTAATGCCCACAGCATAAATTTATAACAACAAAAATATATACTTGTCTAATCTAGATTACCTAGTGGCTAAAGCAATATTAAAGCATTTAAAATTTATTCCACTTAGAATAATTGAAATATCTTAGCAAAACACGTTATCCAATGCAACTATTTTGTTTCTCCAATGCAATTTTCAAACTAGTGCTTTGAATCTATTGGTTAAATGGATTCTTTTTTATAAGAGTTGGATCCACAGTATCTCTAGGGGTGTAAGCCATTTTACTCCCTAGAGCATGCAAAACCAACAAGGTAAATCTAGCCTCTAGGAGGGTGTAATCCCTTTTACTCCTCTTAGCAACCTTGTAGAAATGATTTATCAAATTGCAAATAAGGTGGAACTTGGTGGAGGGTGCATGCCCTTATACTGCTCCAAGAGTTTAGACAAGTATAGAATGAAACAAGAAGAAAATACCAACAAATTTCAGAAATTTCCTTCTCAATTTCACAAGATAGCAAGATAAACCCTAGCTTTACCAATCAAATTCCATCAAAATGAAAGAAGACAATCCTCCAAGAGGTGCACACCAGTTTAGCTCCACAATATACCATACCAAGCATCCAAAAATGTTGCACAAGAGAGAGATAATACAAAATGCCCAAGTAGGGAGCAAATTTCAGCCAAGTAGTCTTCTCTTATGAGAGAGCTATGATAAAAATGAAATGATTCAAGACTTTATTTATACTAGGCTTTCAAAAATAATTTGTCCACATAAAATCAGGGTAAACCAAAAAATAAGGGGGCCACCCCCATTTATTTTTCCCCTTTACAAAGTAATTTGATTTTAACTTTAAAAATGGCACAAAAGAAAACCCTAAGTGTGACGTCAACCCCTTCTAGGGTGAAATTTTGGCACATTTAGCAAGTCGTTGTGCTTAAGGAGGAAGTCGTCGTGCCTCCTAAGGCCTCCCCTTCATGCAATATGATCCTATTCATGGTGCAAGGGATCCTCCTCATTCAAAGGTGCCAATTTTCCATCAAAACATCATCATCACCACCAAACCCTATCCCTAGTCAAGATTTCAAGCCCCAAAAGTGTGGTGAAAGGCCTCCAAAGGCAAGTCATTGGGATAGATAGGGATAGGTGTCAACTCCAAGTTATTCTCTCTTACCTACAAAGGAAACATCCAACCTCTTGTCTTGCCCCATAGTCTGGGTCATGGCATCCAACCGACGGGCTTCTTGCCCCAATGAAGTCCTAAGTTGGGCTTGTTCCTCCAAAATTCCCATGAAACAAGGTCCTGCAAAGACAAACAAGTGTGCCATACAAATATCTCAAGTCAAATGTATCATGGAAATTAAAATCACATTTAATACAAGATCCATATAAACATGTGCATCAAAAACTACCTTATCAAATTAAACAAGTTCTCAAATACACTATGCAATTTTCAAAGTTTAGGTATGGGAGGGTTGACAAGATGACCTATTGGGTGATTCATTCCTTAAGTCAAGGAGTGCTTCCCCGGTTAACACCTCTCTAAGTCATGTGGAGAAGATTAAGTGGATGGGGGTAAGACTCTTGGGTATGGGGTTCATGACATACAAGGGTTCATATTGTCTCATTTATCGGTGCCTTTGTAGAGGGTGTGTTAAACCTTCATTTTCAATGCATCCTTTTTCAAAGACCATTTGTTTTCCATTAATTAATTAAGGTCCAGAACGACTGGGTACTCCCAATGGGTAAGATAAATCTTGGGGGGTAGTACCATAGTGTCACTTGAGGTGAGAGGTACACAAAGTGCCATATGGGTAAGACAAATGGTGTAACGCACTTGTGTAGATCCCTCAACAAGTGGGACATTTATATATGTGTAATTTGCTTTTGCAGGTCTTTGATTTGTTTTAGGAGAAATGTTTCATTGTTCTCAATACTTCTTTGGGAGAGCATATGGAAGGTTATGGTTTTTTCTTTTATCCTTTTCCAGCTAAATTCCCTGTGGGAATTCAGCCCCTTCTTCCCATGAAATGAGGTACAATCCCTTCTTGGATCAGTATACCCGAAAATCCCAAAAGATAAGGAGATGAAAAGGATGAAGTGTGAAAAATGATAAGTATGGTCGGGAATGGCATGATGACACATCAAGGGGACCTCCCAGTAGAAAAACTATCCCTAAGGGTGACCACTTACTAGGGCACAATGTCAACCACCAAGGTGAAATAGGGAAAATAACATAATTTCCAAGCAAACATTTTATAATCAAAAGCATATTTAAATGCAACATATTCAAATGCCTCAAGTATTAAAGGGACACTTACCACAATACCTGACTTGTACCTCATGGAGAAAAAAACGTTGTCTTCTGGAAGTAAGCTTACATGGTGAATTCCATCGTGATGAAACAAGGATGTGCAATGGTGAAGTGGGTCTCTATCTGTGCATGTGGATGTTGTCAGTCATTTGTCTCTCGATACTCCATGTCTTCAACCTAAGGGCCTTGAGACACGATCTCCTTAGTTATACCTAGAAACAGGGGATAACATGGACCAATCACAATTCCCAATGCGTCATTGTTGATGTCATCATTCTAGGTCATGAAGATAAGTAACATTGCTAAGTGATGATGTTTGGCATTCCAACCTGCATTGGTGGTTTAAACAATTGACATTTCCTTTTCCTTATGAAAATGCATATCAATATTGAAATCTAGATTTTAAAAGTGAATTTAAGTGGAGTTAACAATATTCTGAATCCAAAAGATAGTTGAGTATATTTCTAAAGCTATGGTCCAAAGTATTACATGGTTTTCCCCTTGGACCCAATTCCTACAATAACCAAATTTCATATAATCTCACGTCTATACCACTAGGAGTATATGGAATTTTATCTCTTAAGAGTAGCATGAACAACAAAATGGGTCTGTTATCACACAATTTGTACTTGTCCAAAGCTCAATACAAGTAGGTGAAATTGGCGTAATAACATGATATCCCACCACTGTCACCTTAATGAGAAATCCCCATTTTTAGGGATGGATGAAGGTCCAACCCAATGGAGGCATCCCCGATGACCTAAAGGGATGGGTAGAATAAGGATATGGTTAATATATACCCCTCTCTCTCTGGTCAGCCAAGTCAAGAACGTATATGTCTGAGAATTTGAGGCAAAGAAGAGTAATTGGTGTACCCGCCCAGAACAAGAACAATATAGCATGTATATAGAAACTTCCAAGTACAATTATGATAATAAGACCTGTTATCACACAGTTTGTATCTAGGTAAAAAGACTAAAGGATAAAGGCCAAACTGACATAACAGGAACCTTCCCCACCCAATGTCACCTCAATGGGGAGGTTCTTTCTATTTAGGGAGGTTAACCCAGGGGAGACATCCCCGGTAACCCGGGGTTTGAAGAGGCTAAAGTATGAAAGTCAAGGAAAAATTCCTCCTCACAGGTTACCACCAAAACTAGAAAGTCCGGCTAATCAGCCAATAAATGAAGTGTATGCCCAAATGAAAAAACCTGCCTGGAACAAGACAACAACAATACAATATATATATGTAGGCTATAACTCAAAGGGTTAGTACTTCATGTGACTATCTGACAATTATATATAAGCAATGAAACAACATATATTAATGAATTCAACGTTTTGTCAATATAGCAATGTAAGAGTATCAATTAACCAATAACTATTGAGATGATGCAGCAAACAACATATCCAATCAACCATTTACTCAATAAATGCCCTTAATCATCATCTAATCGCTTATTATCAACATTTGTTGCATCAAGATGAGATAGCCAACTGTGGCGTCAGCCTAATTAGGGTTAGTTTGTTAGTTAGGGTTTCAAGAATTAAAGTTTTGAGAGTTTGTTTTGGACACTATGACCTCAACGTCGTGTGCCTAAAATCAGTGCCTAAGGGTATATGGAGTCAATAAAGGAGAGGAGGAAAAATTGAAGGGGTAACAGGCTAAAGACGAGAGGGACAGGTTCTAGAGTGTTGCAATGGCAGGGCCCTAGAATCAAAACCCTATGGGAAAGAGGCTCACTTCGATGTTGCTTAAGCAAGTCCTTGTGCTCTTTCCTCCTTCTTTAGGTCAAACTTGGAAAATGACTAGCATAAGAAGAGGGCTAAAACAAGAGGATTTAATGAGGGAGAGTGTTGTAAAGACAAGGCTCTATCACTAAAACCCTAGAAGATGGACGGCCCTAGGTGTAGATAACCTAGGCCTAGGACGTCACCCTCC
>JZKD02S0662014.1:88632-100938 GCA_000966675.3 Picea glauca | reverse complement strand
ACTAACATGAAATGAAAATGGTATAATACATGGAAAAATGCCTACCTACCTATACTTACCTATGGAGTCAAGTCCCACCACCTTGGTGGGGTTTGAGGAGGTGCTCGCTGATGGGTAATGGGCGCCTTCTCCTTTCCAAAGTGGACAAATAGTATGAGTTATCAACTGATTCCATTCCGACTTTGAAGGGTCCGAGCCATGATTGTGTACTTCCTTTTACATTAATTGGTTCTCCTTTCTGAGTATCCCACATCCATACCAAATCTCCCTCCTTGTATTTTCTGATTTTGTGTTTGGTTGTTCCTTGAACAACCCTGGTGTGTTGTATTGAGGGAGGCGGGTGGGCTTATGCTATAAAGACTTCTTGTTGGGATGGGCGGATCTGCACGCCATCTTCATCCTTTTTCCTTTTTAATATCTTCACCATCCCAACTTCTTTGTTCTTAAATTCATCTAGGATTTTTGGTATTCTTCTTTCTTGGGCCATTCGATCTGATCAAACTCCTCTTATGTTGCAAAGGGACTGTCTTCCGGAGAATATTCTTGAAGAGTTTGTATCACATCTTCTTGTGCTTTATCATCATTTATGGGAGGAACAATATCCTTTACATGATTCCCAGTTACTGGTACATTGAGTAGATGTCCCATCGTTCTGTCCTTCAAAGGTAATCGTAAGAAGGTGAGGTTCATCTCTAGGAACCTGCCTATCATTGCACCGAACTTCCTAGATAACAACATTCCCCACACATCCGGGACATCAACCACTATACTATCTATGTGGACAACCTTCTTGGGGTATTCCTTTAAGTGCACTTCAACATTTTCAACCACCCCATGTGTGGGTATTGCTTTAGATTCAAAACCACACACATTCCTGTAAGGTCTAGTGAACTTCAAACCCATTTGCTGCATGACTTTAAGAGACATCATGTTGGCACCAACACCTGTATATAGCATGCAATTGTTAAGTAATTTGTTGTTCATTGTTAAGGTCATGAAGAAGGGAGGGTTTTCACCATACTGGACCTTGAAATGATCAGCTTGCAACATAATAGGGGGGTCCATAGGTTCAGCTGATCTCGAAAAGAAAGTATCAAAGCGTTGTTTAATGGATGGGATCTTGATTGCTTCTCTTAGGGGAACGTTCACATGCATTTTTGATAAAGCCCCTTCAAAGTCAAAGTTAATGTCAACCATACTAGTCTTGGATGTCTTAGGAAGAAGAACCTCAAGAGGCGGGGTCTTTGGTTGATCAGCGGTAGGTTGTTTGGGATTCTTTCTCCTGTATACTTAAACTTCCTGATTCTTTATCTTTTCTCGTGATTCCTAGTCCAAGTTGTTTATTATTTCCATCCTTGCTTCTCTTGCTTCTTCCTTCAGGGCTTGTTGATGTGCTATATCTGTGATATTTATCTAAGGAAGGTTCATGAAGTAGTCCAAATTGTTGACTTGTTTCTAGCTAGCATTATAAGGACATTCATGCTCCCAATGTGCTTCACTGCACTCCAGACACCAAGGTTTTTCATCCCCAACATTCGTAGGGGCCAAGGTATTTGGGACCTCATTTTCATTCTTTGGTTTGTAAATTGATTCCCTTTCTGGAACTGCCCTTTGAACAGAGGCCTAGGTGCTTGGATCTGGGATTTTTCAAGTCTGACAATCCGGTTCATCATCTCCTCTTGATTTTTTATGATGCCATCCATGGAGGCTTGTAATTTGTTGATACTGGCGCAGATATCTGAAGTAGGTTCAACATTGTGTACTATTTTCTGCTTGGTATCTATTCTCCCCCTAGGGTTAGCAAAGGGCTCAATATTAGATGAAAGGAGGTTTCCTTCTATCTTGGTGGTGAGCTCTTGGGATTCTTGAATAGACTGGGGGATTTTATCTCTAAGAAGATACACTAGTTGGCCATTGAAAGATCTGGTATAAATATGAACAAGGTAATCATATTTCGGGTGATGGCTTGCAGGAATTCTTTGGAGCAATGTCTCGAATCTGGTGTGAAATTCCTGAATGGACTCGTTTTCATACTTGGCAAGGCTATTTAGTCGAGTGAGTAGCATATTAGGGTCTTCTTTGATACTCCATCTTTTGAGAAAGGCCTCTTCAAGTCTATCCATGGTCTTGATGCTTCCATCAGGAAGGCTGAGATACCAACGCCTTGAGGCATCATAAAGAGTAGCAGAGAATAACTTCATAACTAAGTCTTCAGCATCATCACTGATGGGGTAAAGCTAAAAGAATGCCCAAAAGTTACTCATATTCTCTTCGGCACTGGTAGCATCAGTACTGGTAAATTTAGGCAGCCACTTCTCATACTAGGGTGGCATTTTCGTAGGGTAACCTGGTATGGATGACATGTCTAATGGCTTGAAAAGGGTAGATGACCACTATATTTGATTGTTAACTGGGTTTTTTGTAGCGGTTTGAGAGCTAGACATGTTTACTAAAGGAAGTCTCTTTCCAAAGAGTGACTTGACAACAGGTGAATTCAAGGGAGGCTTCCTTCTGAAGGACAAAGGAGGGTTATTGAATCTCCTTTTGGTTTGTGGAGTCGCCAGATAGTTTTCCTGAAACTATAAAAAAAAAGGGGAGTTAAAAGCTTAGTGGAGTCGCCAGGTAAGCTTGTAAGAAAAGGTCTTTGAGGCAAGGCTTACCAAAAGATCTGTCTTTGAGGAAGATTGACTCAGTGTTCCCCATCAACGATGCCAAAATGTTATCGCACAGTTTGTAGCTAGGTCAAAAGGCTAAAGGATAAAGGCCAAACTGGTGTAACAGGAACCTTCCCCACCCAATGTCACCTCAATGGGGAGGTTCTTTCTATTTATGGAGGTTAACCTAGGGGAGACGTCCCTAGTAACCTGGGGTTTGAAGAGGCTAAAGTATGAAAGTCAAGGAAAAGTTCCTCCTCACAGGTTACCACCAAAGTCAGAAAGTCCGACTAATTAGCCAATAAATGAAGTGTATGCCCAAATGAAAACACCTGCCTGGAACAAGACAACAACAATACAATATATATATATATATGCAGGCTATAACTCAAAGGGTTAGTACTTCATGTGACTATCCGACAATTATATATAAGAAATGAAACAACAGATATTAATGAATTCAATGTTTTGTCAATATAGCAATGTAAGAGTATCAATTCACCAATAACTATTGAGATGATGCAGCAAACAATATATCCAATCAACCATTTACTCAATAAATGCCCTTAATCATCATCTAATTGCTTATTATCAACATTTGCTGCGTCAAGATGAGATAACCAACAGTGACGTTAGCCTAATTAGGGTTAGTTTGTTAGTTAGGGTTTCAAGAATTAAAGTTTTGAGAGTTTGTTTTGGACACTATGACCTAAATGTTGTGTGCCTAAGATCAGTGCCTAAGGGTATATGGAGTCAATAAAGGAGAGGACGCAAAATTGAAGGGGTAACAGGCTAAAGACGAGAGGGAAGGGTTCTAGAGTGCTGCAATGGCAGGGCCCTAGAATCAAAACCCTAGGGGAAATAAGCTCACTCTGGTGTTGCTTAAGCAAGGCCTCACACTCTTTCCTCCTTCTTTAGGTCAAACTTGGCAAATGGATAGCATAAGAAGAGGGATAAAACAAGAGGATTTAATGAGGGAGAGTTTTGTAAAGACAAGGCTCTATCACTAAAACCCTAGAAGATGGACGACCCTAGGTGTAGATAACCTAGGCCTAGGATGTCAACCTCCTTTTAACCTTTAAAATAAAAAAAAACTAGCTTAAGGGAAGAAGTTAGATGAGTGTAGCAAAGGCTCTGCTCTATCTTCCTCCTTCAATGGCTGAATATTTCTCTCTAAGGGGACATATGACAAGGACCTACTTGTGTGCTCATCACCTAGGGTTTTAAAATCAACAAATTTATAAGTTAATGCAAGAATACTAACCTACAACCATTCAATCAAGAAGTTTTGCAGGAAAAACACTTACATATCATGAAGAAAAACATGTGCAAACCCTAGTTGTAAACCTTCCTCAAGAGAAATGCCAAAATATGCCAAGAAAATCCTTCCATCAACAAGTGTGCCTGCTTTAAAAGACCAAATACCCAATAAGGGCACAAAAATCAGACCTCACAAGTGTGAGTTGTTGTGTTATCTTTAAATGAGGGAAGAACATCCTCAATTTATAACATCTCATGACCTTTAATTTAAAATTAGGTCATTAAAAATAGCCGACAAGGCTAATAACCAAAATCATACTATTTTTACATTAACTGCTAAGTAAAAGATATAAATGAGCAAAAGGTGGGACATCAAGCCCCTTTGAGGGAGACGTTGGCCCCTTTTGGGGCTAATCCGACATCCATAAGTCAGATGTTAGCCCTTTTAGGGCTCCTCCAAGCTGCCACACGTGCCAACCATCCTATCCAACTGCCACACGCTCAAGGTGATGTCTAAGTCTCCTGGGTGACGTCTTGTCCATCAAAAGGAAAACGTTCCATCTAAAGTGGGTCAACCCCCCTGGGCTGGTCTCAACCAAGGTGTCCTGGGTGGAACGTCCTTCTTCTTCTCATGCGCAAAGGCTCATCAAACCACTGTCATGTCTCTGCCCTTGATGGGGTCCTAACAACCATCTGATGGGCTCTTCATCCCCATGGAGGTTCGAACTAATCATCTCCCCATGTGTACCGATCCAACTGGTACCTGTCCATTGGGCGTGGTCTTTCACATCAAAAACTTCACCCTCCATGGGCTCATTAGTCTTAGGGATCAGAGTAATGTCAATCATATTTCATCATCAATTTATTCAAATACATGCATAAAATCCTTGATACATCATCCAATAGCTCAAAGACATTACAGTGACCTACTATACAAAGCCGAAGAAAAAGACAAAATACTCTATTGGGCCATCATCCATAGGAGAAGGAAATTTTCCATAGGATATCATCCAAGCCATGTAATACAAGGTGATGTGGTCAAGGGATGTCTAGACATACGGGTAGAGTGAAAGATAGGGGTGATATTACCTGTCGGTGCCTTTGTAGAAGGTGAGTTGTACCCGTCATGGATGTAATTCTTTCCAAGCCCTTATTGCCTTTATTCTTTCTTTTCTTTATTGCCTTTTCTTATTTATTTCAAGGTCTAACTAGAGGACACTGCCTTGGCATGGTGACCAGAGTTGACAGTGTTACCCACAAGCACTTTCACAAAGATGATAAGGCTGGCTCGTGATGAGACCCCATTTCCCTTGGCCATGCAACCAAAGTTCACTGCCCTGGCGTGGTATCCTGATAATGGAAATGTCATACTACTAGGTACCCATGAACATAATGGAATGGCTCTTGATGAGACCCCCCATCCTCTTGGCTAGGTCTTGTTTTGTTATTTTTCTTTGGGTCCCTCTTGTTTCTTGCTGAGAGGCTTTTTATTTCCTTCTTGGGGATCCCTGGGCTAGGCATCTCTAGGTTTCATTTTTTATGGCTTTTATCTTTTACCAGCTGCTTTTAGCTTCTGGGCCTTTAGCCCCTTCTTCCCACGAGATAAGGAGTAACCCCACAAACAGATCATCCTAATGTCCAGACTAGGGGAATGGGGCAGATGAGCGGGAAATAAGATGTAAGAGTGATGATATGATGGGAGCGGACAATGGCCCTTCAATATACCCCAGTGACAAACCAAAACCTATGGGTACAAGCTTGCTAGGTTACCCTGTCAATCCCCCCAACCATGGTCAAGTGGGTTAATGTAAGATCCAAGCAGTCGTTATAAATAAAAGGAATTTGATGCATATATCTAAAGGTTATGATGATCAAATACAACACATACCATGATACCTAGACCAATTACCTCATGGAGCAAGAGTCTTCGCCGATACAGGTCCAAACCAAAGGTGATGGGTGTTGCTACTGCTGACAGGACAACTCTGATGAAAAAGAAGAAAGATGGGCCCTCCAGGGCCATGCTCAGGTCAATCCTGCTCTCGGTACTCCATGTCTAGGACCTGTGGGCCTCGAGACATGATCTCCTAGTTATCCCTAGAAAGCGGGGATAACAAGACCTAAATAGACAATAGGCAGTGATCCAGGAGGATCCATAATGCTCAAAAGAGGTCAAGGAGTATCCAAAATGCTCAAAAAGTGATTTTCTCAAATGCTCTTGAAAATGACTTCATTGTGTAGAGCTCGACGATATCTTTCCAACGGTGAAAAAATCACCTCAAACGGAGTTTGGATGAAGTTATGGCTGGTCAAAGTTTTGGTCAAACCAGAAAAAAGTCAAAAAATGTGACACGTATCACCACTGGAAGGGTGACATGTGGCACATATGTATAGGATGTATAATGCTAATGTGGAAACCTCACAACATGATACATGGTAGGTAGCAAGTTGAGTCAGCAGGATCATATATATGATGTGGCACATACATGGACCAATCAGGGTTTTACAGGTGGTGTGAACCATACAGGGTACAATATAGGTGGACCAATGAGAGACTTCCATGCGACAGTCTCCCATTGGCCTTATATGGCTTGGTTTAACAAAAATATAGGGGTCAACGAGGGTTGAACCAATGATCTCCTATAACTATACACCAGCTCCCTTTTTCCATTGTGCCACACACATGGGAATTAAAATTACTATGGAATGAAATATATTTAAGCTTTGGTAAAGGTTTATTCGGTGGGAAAAGGGTCGAGGGCTAAAGCCCCCTACCCATGGTTTATGTAAGTTCCATATAACCAATACACATATTAAACTTTGTTATAACCTCCCAACACTCTGTTATAATAGATTCATATACATAAAGTAATATATTCCACAGTATTGGGGAAGGTCGAGGTCCGCATGTTTGACCCTAGAACCTCTTCTCTAACAACCCAAGACTTTAGCCAATGAACCGCCAAGTTCAGGTTTGTTATGTAAATGAGATAAATTGCATTTAAGTTTAAACAATACAGTCTAAGAATAAAGGGGATTGGTTAGGCCGAGTTTGGCCTATATAAACTAAGCACCTGACCTGCATACGACATGTATTTGAGTTCAGATTTTCTCGATTTGCATGCAAGAGGTGCTCATAGTTTTGGGTTTGTCTAGTTTTGCATGCCATAGAGTTCTTTGAGGGAGGTATAGAGTGTTTATACTCATTTTTCTCGAAATTTTTAGAGGAATCTAATGGTGATGTCTATTTTGTGTAAAAATGATATGTACCAAAATTTGTATTCCAATTTGCCATGTATGAGACCCATAGTCTCGTTATGCATGTAAAAAGGGTCTTTAAGCACCTGTTCAGAACATAGTCATGTTTATACTCATTTTTCTCATAATTTTGTGAGGAATTTAGTAATGCCCTTTGTTTATGGGATTGAGCAGTAGAATTAAAGGGTGTCTTCAAAAACTTGGTATTTATAAGTCCATTCATTGTAATTTTTAGCATTTGAGAATTAATTGAGTGGTTGACTGTTGAAATGGGACCTAGAGACGTAGAGAAACATGGGTGAACTCCATTAAAAAATTGTTGTTGTACCATTTGAATTGTTGTTGATCTTACTTGACTTCATTTTAGCATTTTATTTCTACAGGTTATTCATCAGTGTTATTGAAGTTTATGGATAAGTAAGATATTCACATGTTATTTGAAAATAGTTAAAGACAATCTTCATTTCCCGAATCTGGTTGGATGTTTATGTGTATTTAAGAACTAATTTTACATCTAAGAATTTTTTGATCAAGTTGGTATCAGAGTTGGTTTTGATGTGTATTTACAAGTGAATGCTTACAAGGTCCAAATCTAAGCGAGGTGAAGGAACGCTTGAAGAATTTGATCCTAAAATTGGACAAATATTTCCAAGAAAAGAAATGGAGCATGAAGATGTTCTTTGTGAGGATGGTAAGGAGTTTCTAAAAATGTTCATTGAGATGAAAACCATGGTGAAGGAATTGTTGGAAGACCTAGAAATACAAAGAGGAACTCATAATCAAAATGAAGGTGGTCCATCGGGAACATCAGTTAAAGAAGAAGGAGAAGCTAAAGAACCCCCATAGCCTCATTTGTGCCCATCATCATCATCATCATCTTCTTCTTCTTCTGATGGAAGTGAAAATTCTTCTCATAAGAGGAAAAATCATTCTAAGAAGTCTTCTCATTCTCATGATTTGCCTTTGTTAAAGCTAGATGTAAAGTTTAATTTTCTTACTTATAATGGAGAGTTGAATGTAGAGAAGTTGGATAATTGGGTCAAACATATTGAAGTATATTACAGGGTACACAAAATCATACAGGATACTGCAAATATAGAGTTGGCTACTCTTCTCCTGAGCGACACAACTTTAATATGGTGGGAGAGTCAGACACAAGTTGATCTTATTGAACATGGTAAAATCATTTCTTCCTAGATTGAATTTATTGTTTCCTTAAGAAATAAATTTTATCCATTATCTTATATGCAAACATCAATGATTTCTTGGAAACATTTACAACAAGGAAAAGGGAAAAATGTTCAATCTTATACAAAAGAATTTAATAGGAAGGCATTGTCTTTGGGAATTCCATTACATACTCCTGAGACTCTTCTAAAGTATATTGGTGGTATGCATCCATATCTTCGCCATACTATATTGATGTTTAATCCTACTAATAATGACGAAGTATCAATACAAGATACTCATCTTGAAGCCAACAAAGGAAAACATGTTGAGGATGTATTAGAGGAGCCACATGAATTTGATGAGCAATCGAAGGAAAAATGGAAGAGTATGAAGAAACCTACAATGAAGAAGGATGAAGAGAAGAAACCTACATGTTCTCACTGCAAGAAGAAAGGACACCATGAGAAGAATTGTTGGAAGTTGCATCTAGAATTGAAGCGAAAGTGGTCTCAACATAAGAAGGGTAAAATGAAGGCCACAACCATAATTTAGGACTTGGATCATATTCTGAGGATGAAACTAAGGTTACAACTATGGGCATCAAAGGTAAATCTTCTGTTGCAAGTTTTATTTTGTGTACTTCTTCTGCAAAGGCTAATGTATTCCATGATGGAAGGAAAAGAAAATACCTGTTTAATTTACAAGTTATCTCAATGCACACTAATATTGATACACTTGTTGATAGTGGATCACATGTAAATATTATTTCAGAGCAAGTTTTTCATAATTTGGGATTGGAAACTAGGCCTCATTCGAGACCATATCCTTTGGGATGGATTTTTGATAATGATCAAGTACAAGTAACTAAGCAATGCAAGTTACGATTTATGATCGCATCTAGTTTCATTGATGAGGTAGAGTTAGACATGGTTCCACTTGACATCTACGGGATGGTTTTAGGAAGTCCATACTTGTATGATAGGAAGGACATTTTCTACAGGGAATATAACAAGTATCATCTTTTCAAGTATGGGATTGAGTTCATTGTGAGAGCTCATCATATGAATACTAATTTGACAGTTGTCACTATAGGGCACATGAAAATGATAGTCTCCAGGATTCAGGTTTACAACCTACGGTTGAAAGTAAAACATGTCATTTGGTTAATGTTGTTCATGTTAAGAACAAAAAATATGTTGATGTTTCATTCTCTTTTGCATCTGTATATTCAATTTTGTTGTTCAATTTATTACTAATCAGTGGAGTATGGTTGGCTACTGCAACAATGAATGGTGGAGTTTTTGAATTTAAGGGAATGGCTAACTTGATTAGCAATGTTGTTTTAGTATTCATTATGGTTTTGATGAGACAGGTGCTTGTTATCCAAGCATGATGGATGGATGATACTAGACAAGTGAGGAAAATATATCTTTACCTCATTTCTGAACGATCCATACTTTTGGAGGTCCAAAATTTCTTTAGTGGGGAGGTGTGATCTAGAAGGATCCAAAACACTCAAAAGAGGTCCAAGAGGATCCAAAATGCTCAAAACTTTATTTTCTTAGATTCTCTTTAAAATGACTTCATTGCGTATATCTCAACGATAGATTTCCAATGGCGCAAAAATCACCTCAAACGAATTTCGTATGAATAAGTTATGGCCGGTAAAAGTTTCGATCAGACCAAACAAAAAGTGAAAAAGGTGACACATGTCACCACTGGAAGGGTGACACGTGACACATATGTGCATGACGTACATTGTTTATGTGGAAACCTCACAACGTGACACATGGCAGGTAGCAAGCTGAGCCAACATGGTCTTATAGATGATGTGGCACTTACATGGACCAATCGAGTTTTGACATGTGGTGTGGACCATACAGGGTACAATATAGGTGGAACAATGAGAGAATTCCACATGGAAGTCTCTCATTGGCATTATATGGCTTGGTTTAACAAAAATATAGGGGTTGATGGGGGTCAAACCTGTGACCTCCTATAACTCTACACCAACGCCCTTTTGTCATTGCACCACACACATGGGACTTAACATTAATATGGCATGAAATATATTTAAGATTTGGTAAATATTTATTTGGTGGGAAAAGGGTCGAGGGATAAAGCCCCCAACCCATGGTTTATCTGAGTTCCATATAACCAATACACATATTAAACTTTGTTATAACCTCCCGAAATTTTGTTATAACATATTCATATATATAAAGTAATATATGCCACGGTGTTGGGGAAGGGCGAGGCCTGTGAGTTTGACCCTGGGATGTCTGCTCTAACACCACAAAACTTTAGCAAATAGACTGCCAAGTTTGAGTTTGTTATGTAAATGAGATAAATTGCATTTAAGTTTAAACAATACAATCTAAGAATAAAGGGGCTCCGTTAGGCTGAGTTTGGCCTATATAAACTCAATGCATGGCCTGCATATGACATGGATTTATGTGCCAGATAGAATTTTTTTCCATTGAAGTTCGTGCCAATTTCATATTTTCTCGATTAGCGTGCAAGAGGTGCTCATAGTTTTGGGTTTGTCTCGTTTTACATGCCATGGAGTTATTTGATGGAAGTATAGAGTGTTTATACTCATTTTTCTTAGAATTTCGAGAGGAATATGATGGTGATCTCTATTTTATGTACAAATTATATGTACGGAAATTCTTAGTCCAATTTTTCATGTATGAGACCCATAGTCTCGTTATGCATGCAAAAGGGGTCTTTAAGCACCTGTTCAAAACATATTCAGTAATTTCCTAAGGAATTCAACAATGACCTCTATTTCTAGGATTGAGTAGCAAAATTAAAGGGTGTCTTCAAAACATTGGTATTTATAAGTCCATTCATTGAAATTTTTGGCATTTGAGCATTAATTGAGTGGTCTCACTATTGAAAAGGGACATGGAGACATATCCCAAGATGGGTGAATTCCGTTAACAAATTGCTATTGTGCCATTTGAATTGTTGTTGATCTTACTTGACTTCATTTTAACATTTTATTTCCGCAAGTTATTCATCAGTGTTATTGAAGTTTATGGATAAGTAAAACATTCACATGTTATTTGCAAATAGTCAAAGATGATCTTCATTTCCCGAATCTGGTTAGATGATTATGTATATTTAAGAACTAATTTTACATCTAAGGATTTTCGGATCAAATAGTGCAATTGCATGATGGATGAAGAAAAAATATAGTTTGATGACAATTTATAACGAAAAAGAGTAAATTGTAACAACCACAAGAGTTAGTGCTCATAATTGCTAGAAAAGACAATGAAAATTAAGCATATATCAAGTGGATTATTTAACAATTGTCATAAGAAAATTATGGGTAAGTTAGCTATGATTTAGGTTAGTGTATGCAAAACATTACAATAGTTAGTATGGTTGTAGCAATGTTTTGCAACAACAACAAGTAGATTAGTAATCTAGGATCAGCTAGGGTTAGAGATAGTTAGTAAAAGCTCGAGAGAATGAAGTTTGAGTGTTTGTTTGATCAATCCTTCACAAGAGAAATAGAAATCAATGCCTTTTGGGCTTATGGAGTCAATTACAAAAACAACAAATAACTTGGAGAAATAAATGATAATAATGGTCTAAGAATGGGCAAATAATGTCTTGAGGTGTTGGCAATTCAAGGCCTCAAGCTCTAAGTCTCAACGATGGAATTTTGGCTAGAGTGCAATCTCTTTTAGGATCTAGTGAATTCTTCTTCTCCTTGTACACTTGAAAAAGTAATTGTAACAAGCTCTAGAAAAAAATTCTAAAGTGTTAGAAATTTATGGCTTTAGAATCCTTTCTAGACAAGATCCTTTTGACAATATTTAACAAGTGGAAAATGACTAGAGAGAGGAAGAAGCACTTTATGTCCCTCTCCTAGGGTTTAAGAGCAATAAATTTCATAATCTTAAACATGAACAAGTGAAATATACCATAACCATTCAAAGCGTGAAAA
>JZKD02S0662014.1:64849-88582 GCA_000966675.3 Picea glauca | reverse complement strand
ATAATGGGAAAGTAGTTTAGAGTGGTTGAGAGAATAGTGGATCTGCAATTATGAGATGGTTATCTTCTTCATGTATATAAGAGAGTGCTCTCTCTTCATGAGAATTCAATTAGGAGTCAATTAGAATGAGGATTGAATTAGAGTTGGAATTAGAATTCAATTAGGATGTGATTGTAATCAGGAGAAGGGAATTCTTAGCTTTGTTATTCTTTCATGTTTTGTCATTTGACCATTGTAATATGATTTGAGATTGATATGTTGTATGAGCTCATTGTTGTTAACTCTTCACATGTTGTATTTCCCTTAGGCAATTTCATGCTCTCCTAGTTAGTGTTTCAATGCTTTCTTAGATCAGTTTGATTTCAGCAACATAGATTAGATTAGATTAGTTCTACTTCAGTCCTGCATATACAGTGCATGTGCTTCGTCAGTCTACGTACCCCGGGTTGACAATTAAATGGTTGGGCAAGTACTACAACGTTATTATAACAACATATATTTATCCTGACAATAATCAAGCAATAAACATCTAGTTACATAAATTTCCACCAAAAATCATAAAAAAAACATCCATAGCAAAGTCTCCAAGTGGTGCGCACTAGTAAAATTCAACCAAGGAGCCACTAGGGTAAAAATTTCAGACTTTTCCTCTCTTATGAGAGGAAGAGTTTTGTAAAAATGAATTTGGAAAGGTGTATTTATATCACCTTTTTCTCTAAAAATGTCAACTTAAAAATAACAGGGCATGTTATCTCACAATTTGTACTTTCCCAAAATCCCAAGGCAAGTGGATACAAAATTTGAGCAACTGGGAATGACCTATCACAGTCACCTTGATAGGAAATCCCTTTCTATTTAGGAGTATGTTACAGTACCCTAGGGGAGACGTCCCCAGTGACTTGGGGGTTTGAGAAGGTTAAGGAAAATGACACAAGGAAATCCTTCCCCTCTCAGAGATCACTCAAGATAAAAGGTTCTTTAAGTCTTATTGAAGATGAAGCAAATAAATAATATTGTGTACCTGCCTAGAACAAGACACCAAGGCAAAAGGGGCACTTTCCAAGTACCAAAATGATGTTAGTGCTTCATAAGACAATGAACTCTTAAGAAATGTACTAGCTGATATAAAATTACAGCAGTGTAACAGTTTATAAGAGCAATAAGAAATTTGCAACAACCACAAGACTTATTCTCTAAAATGTTTGAATAAAGACTTGAAATAATACCTTTAACTAGGAAATTTGATAATAAATAGTCACAAGTAGTTTTAGCAACATCTAGATAGCATAACATGTCACTTTTAGGGTTAATTTGTTGATGTTAGATGGTTGTAGAAATATTTTTCAACAACAGGCAATAGTTTAATGATTTAGGCTAATCTAAGGTTAGTAGAAGTTAGTAGGCGTTCAAGAGAAGAGGTTCTAAAAATTGTTTGATCAATCAACACTTGTAAATGGTAGAATAGTGCCTTTCTAGGTAGACTTGCAATGGAGTCAATGATGGTAGCAACAAGTCTTAGAGGAAAATAACAATGATAATGTTTAGTCAAAGGGGATGGAGAGGATGAGAGAGGTGTTGGTAGCCCAAGGCCTCAAAAATCCAACTCCTAAAGACAATTGCTATGAAGTAACAAAAGTTAGGCCCTAGTGATTGCTCTTTTCCTTAGACAATTTGAAATAAAATATGCAATAGGAAATGAGGTAGGGTTACTAGAGTGCTACAATGGTAGGTCTCTAGTATCTAATTCTAGATAGATGTTTTTTCAAGAAATCTTAGCAAGTGGAAGATTATAGAGAAAAAGATAATAACATATGTCTTTCTCCTAGGGTTCCAAGCAAGCAATTTCATAATATTTAATATGAAAAAAGTAAATTTACCATGAGAATTCATTCAAAATAATGAAATGCAGATTTTCTACTTACTTAACGAAGAATAATCAAGCCAAACCCTAGTTGAAGATCCTCCATAATGAAGATTTTCCAAAATACACCAAGATTTGCCTCCCCAAAAGTTGTGCACCACTTAGTTTCAGTGAATAACCCTTAAAGAGGGCTGAATTTCAGACCACACCCTTGTGTGATGAAAGATGATGAAAAAATGAGATTTTTAACTCTCTATTTATACAATAATTATGACCTTTAATTAATTTTGGGTCATCAAAAGGATGTTATGGCCAAATTACATGAAAAATACAGTTTTTACACAAATTCAAATAATTAAACCCTAAAATAATCTTTTAGAGGTGACGGCATGCCCTTCTAGGGTGATGTTGAGCCTCTTGGGTGAAATGTTGGGCCTCATTTGCAAAACGTTAGGCCTTCCAAGCCCCTAGATGATGCCACACATGTCAATTAGCACACAAATGCCTCCATAATGCCAATCCTGACGTTGGGTGATGTCCAGGGGCACAATGGTGACATCATGGGCCTCCCAAGGCCAACATTTAGGTGGAAGAGCAAGACCCCCTTGGTTCTAGGTTTTCCAAAGTGTCTCTGTTGAAACATCCTTCCTTTTCCCTGGTGCAAGTCTATGACATCTCTCTACCCCTCATTGGGGTCACAACATCCATTTGTGGGCTTTCATCCCCATGGAGGTCCGAGCTAATCATCTCCCCATATGTACCTGTCCACCGGGCATGGTCATGCAACAACAACAAGCACACCCTCCATGGGATCATAAGTCACAGGGATCATAGCAATGTCAATCACATCCAATAATAAAATTACCCAAATATTTGCATCAAATCCCCCTTTACCCAGGAAAATGCTCAAATACATTATGCAATTGAACCAGTCAGGTTTGGAGAGGGTCTCAGAATGTCCTATTCAGCTAATCCTCCTTAAGTTTAGGGTGTTTCCTAGGTGAGATCCATTCTAGGTCATGTAAGTGTGTGAAATGTTGTAGGGGAACTGTTTGGGTAGAGGGTGCAGTGATAACAGGGAAATGTAGGTCTTGCCCATGGGTGCCTTTATAAAGGGAAAGATGCACCTTATCATGGATGCCACTGTTTCCTATCCCACTAAATGTCTTTTATTCGTAGTCTTATTTTTTCTTTTCAAGGGAAAATTTGGGGGACATTGTCCTATCATGGTGACTAGAGGTGATAACATTACCCACAAGCACTTCACAAAAATGAGAAGGTTGGCTCGTGATGAGACCCCCTTTCTCTTGGCTATGACACCAAGAGACACTACCGTGGTTTGGTGACCAGATAGATGGTAGTGTCATATCGCTACATTCCCATGGACCTAATAGGATGACTCATGATGAGACCTCCCATCCACCAACTAGACCTTGAGTTTTATTTTATATTACGGGTCCCCTTTTCTTACTGAGAAGTATTTTATTTCTTTCTCAGGAATCCCTAGGCAAAGCATCTCAAAAGTTTTATTTTGGATTCTAACTCTTGCCAGCTACTTTTACCCTCTAGTCCTTTAGCCCCTTCTTCCCACAAGGCAAGGTACAACCCTTCCTAGTGTGGGAAACCCAATGCTTGAACCAAGGTAGGGGAATATGAGAAGGATAATGATGAAAAATGGTAAGTATGGAAGGAATGGATGATGACCTTTCGTAGACCCACCCAGAGGCAACTCATCCTAAAGGGAACCAACTTACTAGGGAATTATGTCACCCCCGAGGTATGAACAAGTTAAAGAGCATAATTTCCAAGAAAACATTATGAAATAAATGAGATTTCAATGCAACATATTCAAATGCCTCGAAAATCAAAGTGACACATACCATGATACCCATACTCATTACCTCATGGAGCAAGACCCATTGCTACTTTAGGACCATGCTGGTGGCATGGATGATGTTGCTGCTGATATATGGGATGCACTGAAGCAATGATGGGCCCTCCAGGGCCAAGCTCAAGTTGTCTGGCTCTCGGTACTCCATGTTTAGGTCCTATGGGCCTTGAGACATGATCTCCTTAGTTATCCCTAGGATAGGGGATAACATATGGCTCCAACTCGAGGACATGTGCTCACCATAGAGTGCATGAGAACATCAACACATCTAGCATGAGTTGTATTTTCTATATCTCAACAAAATGAATTAGTAATATTTAGGGTGGTGATATCACCCCTTGCTCATATATGATATAGCGGAATAAAATAAGCATGCATATATGCAAAATGAAACTACACTATAATAGCATGATATGTAGATGGTATATACAATGGATGCAAATGCCTAACTCACCTATACTTACCGGATGGTTGAATGCTAGGTGTAGTAAAATAACTAGTGAAACCATCCAAGCAATATCTCATAATACCTGCCTCTGTGCTTCATCATAAACCAAAACAATGATAAGTCAAGCACAAAAATAACATGAGTTAGAAAATATATTGTATAATTGGAAATTGTAAAGTCTAGCTCATGGAGGCGGGAGGGAGGGACAAAATTGTGCCAATTCACACTCTTAGGAAAGTACTCAATCCATCTCAGAAAGGGATCATGAAAAATCAAAGGTTCAAGAGACTGACTCAAAGAGTTTGAAGGTTAGCTACCTTGGAAATCTTCACATTCTGAGGTCTTGGAAGGGACTAGTAAGAACCTAGAGGATGACTGACAATTATTTAAGGGAAGGATGAAAGACCAAGATAATAAACTTCCTCTTGAGGTATTAAACCTACCCTTGAATTATAAAAATAAGCTTTTCCTCAAAGAAAACTCAAGACAAGGGACATATTTTCCAACTGCATACTTAGTGACATAGTGAGGAAAAGTAATTGATGGAGGTTGGAAAACCTTGTTACAAGTGTCCTTATTTGGGAAAGCAATGTTCTCACCAAGATCTAAGCACAAGAGTGGTTGATAATATTCTTCATAGAATAAATCCACGTGCTCAAAGGAATACTCATCAAAATTTTCATGGTATGACCGAAAGTCATCAGGAGAATATTGGATTGGGTCATCCTTGGGTGCTTGGAAAATATTTGTGACTGTATCATCTCCTTGTTGCCAAATGTCAAAATTATTAGTAACCTCATATGATAGTTGTAAAGGAAGCATTTGGAAATGACCCTCAATGTCGTAAATGGGATCCCCATCATACCAAATCACATCCCATTTGTGTTTCCTGACATGTATGAACAATGTCATTGCCTTTGTCATAACATGAAGGAATTAAAACATCCAAGGGCTCCTCTAACACTTCTTCACTTCCCAAATCATAAAATAAGGTATCATCAAAATATTGAAAAGGAAAGTGACTAACCTCATCCTCCTCTTCTTGTGTAGGAGAAATAGGATTTGGGATGGCTTCATAAGAGGGAGGAGCACACATCAATACTTCATCATGTTTAATATCTTCATGCTACCGCTCTTCAACCAGGTCCTCATTATCCTTGGTAGAGGCACGAGTAAATTCTTACTCCTCATAGGATTGGTAATCTTCATTAGGACCCCTCTCCTCAACCTCTTGTTGATCGATGTCTTGCTCCAAAACTTTCAGGTTTTCTTCAATAGGGGTCTCAAGGGAGGACACCCTCTTGGGAATATCTGGGGTATCTTTGGGCTTACCAACCTCGATTTCTGGAACAAAGGATTGTTCTTCCTTGAACAAGGATATATCTACCTCGATTTGTATAGCCATGTGATAAACTTCTTGGATTGTTCTAGGAGCCATCTTTGATAGGGAACTTATTTGTCCGGTAAAGGCTTTGGTGTACAGAAAGAGAAGAAATTTGTGTGACGGGTGAAGGTTTGTTCGGATTTGTTGTAATAGCCTTTAAAATTTATCATGGAATTCCCTAACAGTTTCATTCTCATTCATCTTTATGTGATCAAGTTTGTTTATCAAAACCCAAAGATCCCATTTCTCGAGGAAAACCTCTTCTAACTGATCCATGGATGTAATACTAGCATCAAGGAGGCCACCATGCCATCTTTTGGCATTATCATGAAGAGTAGCAGGGAAACATTTCATTTCTAGGTCTTCAACATCTTCACTGATAGGGTGGAGTTGAAAGAAAGCATAAAAATCACACACATGTTTATTAACATTCTCTTTATCACTACTAGTGAATTTAGGGAGCCATTTTTCATACCTCGAAGGAATTCGTCGAGGATACCTTGGTATTTTACTCATATCCAAGGGTTTAAAATTTCTTGGGCCCTAATGAGAAGCCATGTTTAGCTTAATCATTACTGGAGTCACCATATAATCCTTCTAGGGATAATCAAATGGAAAAGAGGGAATCACCCTCAGAGGAGTGACTAGGTAAGCTTCATAAGATAAAGGCTTTGAGGAAAAGGCTTACCGAAAAAGTGTCGTTGAGGAATATTGACTCGGTGTTCCCTAACAATGGCGCCAAAATGTTATCGCACAATTTGTACTTTCCCAAAATCCAAAGGCAAGTGGATACAAAATTGGCATAATTGGGAATGACCTATCACTATCACCTTAATAGGAAATCCCTTTCTATTTAGGAGTATGTTGTAGTACCCTAGGGGAGATGTCCCCAATGACCTGGGGGTTTGAGAAGGCTAAGGAAAATGACACGGGAAATCCTTCCCTCTCATAGATATCTCAACATAAAAGGTTCTTTAAGTCTTATTGAAGATGAAGCAAATAAATAATATTGTGTACCTGCCTAGAACAAGACAACAAGGCAAAAGGGGCACTTTCCACGTACCAAAATAATGTTAGTGCTTCATAAGACAATGAACTCTTAAGAAATGTACTAGCTGATATAAAATTGCAGCAGTGTAACAGTTTATAATAGCAATAAGAAATTTGCAACAACCACAAGATTTATTCTCTAAAATACTTGAATAAATACTTGAAATAATAGCTTTAACTAGGAAATTTGATAATAAATAGTCACAAGCAGTTTTAGCAACATCTAGCTAGCATAACATGTCACTTTTAGGGTTAATTTTCTGTTGTTATATAGCAATATTTTGCAACAACAACAAGTAGGTTAATGATTTAGGCTAATCTAAGGTTAGTAGAAGTTAGTAGGTGTTCAAGAGAAGAGGTTTTGAAAATTGTTTGATCAATCAACACTTGTAAATGGTAGACTAGTTCCTTTCTAGGGTAATTGAGTCAATGATGGCAACAACAAGTCTTAGAGGAAAATAAGAATGATAATTTTTAGTCAAAGGGGATGGAAAGGATGAGATAGGTGTTGGTATCCCAAGGCCTCAAAAATCCAACTCCCAGAGATAATTGCCAGGAAGTAGCAAAAGTTAGGCCCTAACGATTGCTCTTTTCCTTAGACAATTTGAAATAAAATATGAAATAGACAATGAGGTAGGGTTACTAGAGTGCTACAATGGTAGGGATCTAGTATCTACTTCTAGATAGATTCTTTCCAAGAAATATTAGCAAGTGGAATATTATAGAGAAAAAAGATAATAACATATGTCTTTCTCCTAGGGTTTCAAGCAAGCATTTTCATAATCTTTAATATGAAACAAGTAAATTTACCATGAGAATTCATTCACAATAAAGAAATGAAGATTTTCTACTTCACCAAGAATAATCAATCCAAACCCAAGTTGAAGATCCTCAACAATGAAGATTTTCCAAAATACACCAAGATTTGCCTCCCCAAAAGTTGTGCACCACTTAGTTTCAACGAATAACCCTTAAAAAGGGCCGAATTTCAGACCACACCCTTGTGTGATGAAAGATGATGAAAAAAATGAGAGTTTTATCTCTCTATTTATGCAATAATTATGACCTTTAATTAATTTTAGGTCATCAAAAAGACGACATGGACAAATTACATGAAAAATTCATTTTTTACACAAATTCAAATAATTAAACCCTAAAATAATCTTTTAGAGGTGATGTCATGCCCTTCTAAGGTGACGTTGAGCCTCTCGGGTGAAATGTTGGGCCTCATCTACAAAACATTAGGCCTTCTAAGCCCCTAGATGATGCCACACATGCCAATTAGCACACAACTACCTCCATAATGCCAATCCTCACACTGGGTGACGTCTAGGGACACAATGGTGACATCATGGGCCTCCCAAAGCCAACGTCCAAGTGGAAGAGAAATAACCCCTTGGGTCTAGGTTTGCAAAAGTGTCTTCGGTGAAACGTTCTTTCTTTTCCTTGGTGCAAGTCTCTAGCATATCTCTACCCTTGGTTGGGGTCACAATATCCATCTGTAGGCATTCAACCCCATGGTGGTCCGAGCTAATCATCTCCCCATATGTACCTGTCCACCGGGCATGGTCCTGCAACAACAAAAAGTACACACTCCATGGGCTCATAAGTCACAGGGATCATAGCAATGTCAATCACATCCAATAATCAAATTACCCAAACATGTGCATCAAACCCCCCTTTACCCAGACAAATGCTCAAAGACATTATGCAGTTGAACAAGTCAGCTTTGGAGAGGGTCTCAAGATGTACTATTGGGCTAATGCTTCTCAATTTTTGTGTGTTTCCTAGGTGAGAGACAATATAGGTCATGTAAGTGTTTGAAATGGTGTAGGGGAAGTTTTTGGGTAGAGGGTGCAGTGATAACAGGGAAATGTAGGTCTTTCCTGTGGGTGCCTTTGTAGAGGGCAAGCTGCACCTTATCATGGATGCCATTATTTCCTAGCCCATTCAATGTCTTTTATTCTTAGTCTTATTTTTTATTTTCAAGGGAAAAGTTGGGGGTCACTATCCTGGTGTGGTGACCAAAGGTGACAATGTTACCCACAAGCACTTCATGGAAATGGGAAGGTTGGCTTGTGATGAGACCCCCTTTCTCTTGGCTATGCCACCAAGAGCCACTACCCTAGTTTGGTGACCAAATAGATGGTAGTGTCATACCTCTACATGCCCATGGACCTAATAGGTCGGCTCATGATGAAACCTCCCATCCACCAACTAGACGTTGAGTTTTATTTTATCTTACGGGTCCCATTTTCTTACTGAGAAGCCTTTTATTTCTTTCTAGGGAATCCCTAGGCGAATCACCTCAAAGGTTTTATTTTTTCTTTTAACTCTTGCCAGATAATTTTACCCTTTGGGCCTTTACACCCTTCTTCCCACAAGGCAAGGTACAACCCTTCCTAGTGTGACAAACCCAATGCCCAAACCAAGGTAGGGGAATATGAGAGGGATAATGATTAAAAATGGTAACTATGGAAGGAATGGACGATGACCTTTCATAGACCCACCCAGTGGCAACTCATCCTAAAGGGAACCAACTTACTAGGGCGTTCTGTCACCCCCCCCCAGGTATGAAGAAGTTAAAGAGCATAATTTCCAAGCAAACTTTATGAAATAAAGGAGAGTTCAGTGCAACATATTCAAATGCTTCGAAACTCAGAGTGACACATACTATGATACCCAGACTCATTACCTCATGGAGCAAGACCCACTGCTACTTCAGGACTAGGTTGGTGGGATGGATGTTTCTGTTGCTGATAGATGGGATGCAATGAAGCAAAGATGGGCCCTCCGAGGCCAATCTCAAGTCGTCTGGATCTCGGTACGCCATCTATGGGACCTGTGGGCCTCGAGACATAATCTCCTTAGTTATCCCTAGGATAGGGGATAACATGGCCGACCTTACAAATTTCCCTCAAAACTCAATTTTACAAAATTTAATTCATTTGGCACAAAATAAAACCCTAAAGGTGACATCATTCCCTTCTAGGGTGATGTTAAGCCCCCAAGTGGGATGCTAGGCTGGAAAAGGTGCAATGTTTTTCCTCCAAAGGCCATGGATCATGCCCACACATGCTAAGTGTCCATGTCAAGACATCATCCATCAAGGCCTCAAGTCCTAGTGAGGTCATGGGATATTAGGGTGATGTCCAAGCATCCAAAGGCATAATGTCCATGTGGGAGAAGGTGGGAGCACTCCATCTAGACCTGTCAGAGTGACTCCAAAGGAAACTACCTCATTCTTCATTGTGCAAATGCTAATCACCAACCCACCCCAAACGTGGGGTCTCTGCATCCATCTTTGGGCTCCAAATCCCCATGAAGGTCTGAGCGAAGTCATCTCCTCATGAATACCTGTCCATTGGGTAAGGTCCTGCAAAGACAAATAGGTACGCCCTCTAAGGGTCCATTAGTCACAATAATCATGCCAAGTAAGTCGCATCTAATAATCAAACCACTCGAACATGTGCATCAAACCCCCCTTTTCAAACTAAACAATTGCTCAAATACCTTATACAATTTGTCAAATTTAGGCATGGGAGGGGTGTTAAGGAATCCTATTGGGTCATTCAATCCTCAAGTCAAGGGTGTTTCCCAAGGGAAACACATCTAATCCATGTATGAGTATGAGGTGGAGTGGGGTAAAACTTCTAGGCATGGGGTTCATGACATACAAGGGTTTGTATTGTCTCACTTATGGGTGACTTTTCAAAGGGTGTGTTGCACCTTTGTTTTCAATGCAACCTTTCTCCAAGCCCATTTATTTCCATTAATTAATTAAAGTCCAAAAGAATTGGGTACTATAAGACATGGAAAGAAAAGAGTACTACAATGTCACTTGAAGCTAGAGGTACACATAGTGCCATATGCATGGAAAGAAAGGGACATTGCGTACGTGTACACACATCAACAAGCGAGACATCTATATAATGCGAGCTTTCTTTTTGCAGGTCTTTTAATTATTTTAGGAGAAACGTTTCATTGTTCTCAATATCTCTTGGGTGAGCATCTAGAAGGTTATGATTTCGATTTTATCTTTTTCCATCTACATTTCCCTCTAGGCCTTCAACCCCTTATTCCCATGAAATGAGGTACAATCCCTTCTTGGGTCAATACACCCAAAAATACCAAAGGATGAGGAGACGAAAGGGAATAAGTATGGAAATTGATAAGTATGATTGGGAGTGGTACAATGACTCTTCAAGGAACCCCCCAGTAGCACTGTATTCCCGAGGGTGACCAACTTACTAGGATAAAATGACACCCACCAAGGTTAAATAAGGAAAAGAGTATAATTTCCAAGCAAACATTTTGTAATCAAGAAAGAATTCTTTGCAACATATTGAAATGATTCAATTATTAGGGTGACACTTACCATGATACCATACTTATTACCTCATGAAGCAAGACTTGTTGTCCTCTGGGGCTAGGTCAGTGTGATGGATGTTTCTTTGTCGCTCGTGTTGTATGGTGGAACATCAATGAATAGGAGGGGCTTGTGAGGCTATGCTAGTCAATATGGCTCTTGGAACTCCATCTCTGCTACCTGTGGGCCTCGAGACATGATCTCCATAGTTACCCCTAATGCGAAGGTGTAACAGGGCCTAACAACTTGTAGATGAGATTAAATAATATTTTAGGATGATACACAACTAGGTGGAATCTAAATGATAATAGGAAGTAATAACAATGCTTGCAACATTTTCTCGAGAAAAAATCATGATGATACATGTCTTTGTTCAAGTTTAACATGTGGCATGCCGGTGAAGATGGGATTCAAATATGGATATGATATGAATAATAGAACTACACATAGCCCAAACAAGTTACTATCTTGAATATGATGACACTTGGGCTATCTATTGACTAATCAAATCTTGCCATGCGGAAGGATGACATCAACATATGTTAAAATTCCTCTTATTAGTAAAAGGAGGATATACTTAGTAATATCCTTATGTACCTTCCTTTCAAATTTTTTCCAAGTATTGGGGCATTTTCAAAAAAGGATTAAAGTGGGAGTAATAAGGTTTTGAGTCTTGAGGACGAAGGGATTCTACAACCCTTGTTTTGACCCTTGAACAAACCATACTATGGGCCCAATGTTTGAATGAATATAATCCTATAAGACTTGAAATTAGAAGAGATGGAAATATGCAGATGGCTTTAGCATGGAAAAGGAAGGAAAATGCAAAAAAATGATAAGTACGAAACTATGATAAAATTGAGGGAAAAACATTAGTGAAATATAAGGTTTGTAAGAAAGTTTTCCTTTCCATGTAGAAACACCCTATTGGGTCATGTGGTTATTTCTATTAGCTACAGGTACCAAGGTATATCTTTGTAAGGTGGCATTCATGTTTCTATACTTTATTGCATTCAATGGCTCTAAGTTAAAATGTTTGGGGATGATATGATGTTGAAAGCATAAGGGATTTGGAATTAAATAAGATCTCAAGTCTTGTCTCCATCCTTTTCAAGAATCTTGTATGCAATCCCAATCACAGTAATCATTGCTACTAGAGATGTTATATATTGTCATCCTAAATCTTGAAGAGTACCACCCACTCACATCCATGGTTGTTTTCCTTTAGATAATGCTTAATTTTCATTCCTAATAATTTTTATTGATGAATAGGCTTGGATAACTACATGTTGTTTACACTTAAAATAACTTGGGAAAGAAAAACCCTATGCGTGAGTGGATCAAATTCTACACCAAGCAAAGGAAGAATTTGTTTGAGGCACCATGGGATTATTTGTATAGATATAAGTGAGGGTGTATATGGATGAATCCTTATAGGAAACTAATAAATATTTGTATAGATATAAGGGATTGAGGCACTAATAAATATTTGTATAGATATAAGGGAGGGTGTATATGGATAAATCCTTATAGGAAACTCCCTTGGAAGGACCCCTGATCAGTGGATTAGAGTTATGACATCACTCTCCATACATGGATATAGTTTGGATGCTCAAAAACTTATAGGGCCTAGATAATAGTTTGAAATTTCCTAGTGAACTTATTTACATTGTCCATAAGTTTCCATAAAAAGAGAACCATTTACTTTGCACCGGGGATCTGTTATCTTTAATGCTATAGATCACTATTTGAGAAAGATGAGTAAAACCAACAATTTCACACCACAACCTACTTAATAGGTGTTTTGTGCTTCTAGAATGATTATCTTGTCTTACTGAAATATTAGCAAGGGTTTAATGAGGAGTATCCTATACAATTTTGGTATGATATACTTGGGAAATAAAACAAGTTTACAAACCTTTATAATATAAATTTGTCTTTATTTTCAAAATGTTCATTACAGGTGGGACTTCTGCTAGGTTTAAAGACAAAACAAAACAAGTTCTCAAGGAAGGATAGACTTTCTTTTATGCAAACCACACTTGGATCAAACTATACTACCCCACAATTCACCCTTATCTCCATCCTAGTGCATGTGATATATTTGTACTCATTGAGTTTGCAACACAATTGGTGTTTCTACATGAGAATGCCATTGAAAAGAGATCTCGACAATTTGTTTCAATTACTTTTGGTCATGGGAGAACCACATACAATAATTTATGAAATATTTTCTTAAAGCCACTAATACAATTTAGTTATCATTGAGAATATGTGCCATTATGATCTAGAGTTGAATTTCAAAACATATGGCAATCAAGTTGGAATCACTTAGATTGGAACACTAAGACTAATGGGTAATTGAAAGGATGAGAACTTAGATAAATGGATAACACCTTAAAGGAAATGGATTGAATCCCTAGCCCACTTCTTGAACTTGATGAAGAGGAACAATATGATGATGAAGAAAGTGATGAACAAGAATACCTAGAAGAGTAGCACTCGATTCTTGAGGGAGAGGAAGGATAAAGGAAAGGGTAGTGAGCCCAACCTAATTTGAGGTTCACCCATACCTTTTCCAATGATCCTACCATTAAGTGTACATCGAAATACCCTGTTATTATACCACATGTTGCATTAAATTATGATATTGTTAATATTGTAAGCTAACAAGAAGTCTCGTTATACATACCAATGCTCCTTTATAGGAGATACCAAGAGTTGTACAACATGGGATTGTCTCCTCCCTATTGAGAGAGACTATAATGTTTTGTTCACATCACTTCGACCCTTGTAAATATAAGTGAGGCAAGACATGAATGGTACCCTAAAATTAAATCCTTAAAGAAATTATGCAAACTTCACATTCATGATGTCTTAGCATCTAAGATTTTATTTAAATGTTTTGTGTTTTCCGATTTTTAGTTTTTTTTTTCAAATAAAAATTAAATAAAACATAAGTACATAAATAATTGCAAAGAATTAAAATAGCAACACAATACTTTACAAAAATTAAATTAAATAAGATATATACAAATTACTTAAAGAATATAAGAAAAGAAAAAAAACAACTTGCAAGGGTAATAAATGATAAACAAAACATAAATAAATATATCGACAACTAAAATAATTCACTTAAACAATGAAAAAATACTTAGCAATGAAAGAAATGGAATGATCCTTCATTGATTAACTATATATCATCTTTAGACAAAATAGTTTCTTCAAGTTCCTACAAGAAGTTGGACCAAAGAAATCTTTGGAAGCCATAGATGTAAAAAAAATCATACAAAGGCAACCAAGCGCTTGAGAAAGAAAATAAATTCTATAATATGACTTGGACCACCTCAAGTAGTGTGATGCACATAGTTTATAATCTTGAAAGAGAAGATCAAATCAATCTCACTTTGTCTTTCTCTGCCAATTTTTAAAAATCCCTCTCTCTAAATTAATTTTTTTTCTCAATAGATCTCTCCATCTCCTTTTGTATTATGTTCCATCAATTATTTAGTTTCGGTCGTCTTATTATTATTCAATAAATATTTACATGTACAAAGGTGAAAATAGGATCAATGTTATTTTAATTAATAAAGTAGTTAAGGGGTGTCTTTACATAAGATAGGAAGGGGTCCCACTAGACTCAATATAACATAAATCTTATATCATATTTACGTCCCCTTGTAACTCTCAATAATCATTTTGAAACATCATATAATATAACCATATACATACCATGACAAAACATATATTTGCAACCATTGAACTATATCATCATTAAACTTCTTGTTCCTCCATATATTAAAACAAACTTAAAACATGACATTTGATCTTTCAAAAATAAATCTCAACCATCAAAACTTTAGTAAAATATTCTAATGTATCATCTAGTCAAAGTAAAATGTTTATCGTTACCACATAACCATGAAATAAACATCAATACTGAGATAAATCAAGGTGCATATTCAAATGTTAAATCTCCCTCTTACTTTCTCCTTCTGCCCTCTTGGTGTATGCTTCTGAATGAGCATAAACAAATTGGGAAGACTCAATGCTAGGAGATTTAACAAGAGGTTGTTTTCCCTTTTTATCATCAAATGACAGTTTTAGAGAGGAGGAATTGATATACATGGGTTGTTGGTCATGATCAAAGGAATCAACATAGGTAGCAATAGTGGAAATGACTAGCATAGGTGGCTTCTTATGACTGCTTGGCCAATTTGCAATTCCAGAAGTAGATCTATTTGGATTCTCTTCCCACCTGTCATTCACAAGATCTAGCTGAGGCTGCAAAGGAATGTTTTCTATGCTTGGATGAGGCTGCAAAGGGGCATTAACAGGTATAAAATTTTGAGGTTAAGCTTGCTATCCACCCAAGAAAAGATGCTCATGTTGTGCCAATTGATTAAACTCATTAGATTTGTCATCGAAATAAATTAAAAATCTAATCCTCTTGTTCCTCACTTCTTTCAAGATAACATTATGCCTCCTTCCTTGTCCTCTTTGGGATCCACATGAATCTCTGCTGAAGAAACTCATCTAAAATCATGCACAAACAAAGTCATTCTTCATCCACAAAACATATTAAACATACAACATAAATTTAACTGCATGTAAACATAATGAATATTACTTCACTAGATGTTCATTAATACAGTTCTATGATGGATAAGATAAGGAGGTACATGGATTAAGAGGATGGAATAATGGGTTTCCTGCAAGATCTAGTCAACATGTGAGCTCTCCATAGACATTTTACTTGTGAAATGTACTTAATGGTTTGACAACATTACACAATATGCTATGTTTCTTTAATACTTTACAAGCCAATATTCTTGCATATAGGCAATGGTGAAAGGAATAATTAGAGATCCAAAGGAGAACACAATAAAAATATACTCAAGTATCCAATTCAGCTAAAATCCTTTCCTTTTAAAACAAAGTTTTAGCAAAGTTTAGAACATGTATACTAGAGACTTTAAAATATATACATGATAGAATTCCAACCTCTTTCATGCAACAAGGTATGAGTAATGACAAGGGGAAAACAATAGATTGATATTATATCCAATAGCTAGAAATTTTCTTTGAATACAAAGTCATTGTATGGCTTCAAATATGTAACTTTGGTACCCATAGAATTAGCCATTGTATGAATATTTCATTTTCTCTATAAAAGAGAGTATATGCATGGTGTGAAACATAATCGTAATGATAAGGAAATGGTTTGTCAAAGGGGGGAAACCCTTTTTGTTTTTGTTTTTCTCAAATATAAATAGTAGAATTGTCATCGAACTTGATGGATACAAGAGAATAAGGAGGTAATGTGCAAGGATATCATCATTGAGCAAATACTATGCAATGCATGTCAGCCTTTTTATTGTATTCAAACAAGAGTCGAACCTTAACATTGATTTTCTTTTCTTCCTCTTTAGTGACAAAAGAAAATACATATATATTAAAATGATAATTGTATACCATACTTGTGTGTCATCTGAGATGAGGTTATTGAATGGCTAAGAGAAATGTAGTATGCCTAGAAGTAAAGGTCAAGAAAAGGCAACAACTCTGTTTAATTTTATTTGAAAAGAATCTATATGAGCAAGCTCCATTTGAACRACGTCAARAGCAGGTAGGGACATAGTGATTTAGATAGAGTAGAGCTATCRAGAACTTAAGGAAAATAAACAAACAACTACCATAGCTATTTCATACATTCATAATAGAAAAMGARTTGCATATCTCACTTCTAATGTTTAAATTTGTTTTTCTATTGCAYGCTACCTTCTCCCACTAGCTTGGCTCTATATATTTTTTCTCAAATYAATTACTGGGTACATGTATTCACTAGAATTGRGTYTGATTTTACTAYCTGGGAAAAAGGTGGTACTCCARCTCCACTATCAGTTTCGAGTGCTCGGAAGAATGGAAAAATACTCATACCAACCCTAATGTATCCCAMGACTATCRTACGTGAAACCTRCCAATAMTAAATGCACCAACTCATTACCATTAATGTTGAACAACCATCMACTATATAACATACCATGTCACATTGTATTACAACCTTTCAATACRAGTTATATCATATAGTTTGCAGAGTGTAGCCACATTCCATTGTATRCCTCTTAATCAAATCATATAATTTATTGTTTCCATAAACTTGACTTATAACACATTGTTAGCCCAAAATTCCATGCRAGCTCATAGCATATGATTATGAKTTGAACCATAGGCTATATATCAAACATCATGTTACARCTTTGAACTAGAGCACCATTATTATATACTTAAAACTTTAATYCATGCTTCAATTGTCAAAYCGCATATGTCATTCACCATGCAAATGTCATCMTTWTAATGTAAGTATTAAATCAATCACTTCCTCAAATATGTCTTCATTACGCCCAAAAGTATGTTAGTGTATCATAAGATTTGCATTGCAACTAAAGTCAAAAYTCATGCATTTATCCAACAATCATAATATGGTGTGTCASAYAAGGTTTCATAACTTCATCAAAAGACAATGAAAGTGAATCTTTTATCCAATGCATCCGAAATTTGGCCCAAGTCATAGAAGATATAAAGTGTATATTTATTCAACCAASAMTACAACCTCTCATAATGGGACCCCTTCCTACCTTCAGATTATTTCTTACATCATAATTTATGCAAAGTAAAGAAACAATGTTTTAGTTCGAGACTTGCAATTCTTTGCGGGATTAAAATGAGTTGGGCCATATTTTGGGTTAACACTCGCCATTATGTCGATCACATTGTTGATCGACTGTAAATGAGTTAGGATTATATAAGATTATTTATAAATCAAAACATGTTATACCTACCAATTTGAATTCCCTACATAAAATTTGAGTTTCTTTTCGACGTAGTCACACTACTTGAACAATCTATTCTGTCAAATTTCATTTCGCCACTAAGTCTCCTAGATGGCATGAAGTTGACTTGGGTTCCACCATTTACGATTGTCTAGAAGTTCTTGTGAAATATTATTTGTTAAAAATCATAATATTTTGATGATATTTGTTTAATGGTAGATTGGTCACATTTTGCTAACGATTCAATTGGTTTATTGGATCTTAGGTTAATAGAGCATTGATATCACATATGACTACAATATTTCATTGGTGTTTGTGGAATAAATTTTAGGTTGTTGTTGGTTGATTAAATAATGCATATGGTTATAAATTCATGGTTGTATTAATGCATATGGTATTAATTCATGGTTGTATTTTGGATGTTTTTTATAAATTTTGATTGGTTAAAAAATATTGATTTGATATTATATATCATTTTCAATTGAAAAAAAATACATATATCAATTTTCATTGAATTACTTTTGGTTTGATACATTGTACAATTTTAGTCTTCTTAAAGTTAAGTTGAAAAATAATTGATTTTTGATGATTTTGATTGATTGAAAATATTGATTTGGTATTTTTATTATTGTCAATAAGAAAAGGAAAAAAAAATCAACCTTCTTGTTCCATTGTGGTCATTTAGTACTTATAGGTCCTCACACTAAATTGATGGGCGAAAAAGTGGCAATAGGAAATTCAAGAACACACTCTCATAGGAATGCACACATATTATTTAAAAAGTGCACTCATTCCTTTGAATAAAATAGCCTTGATGTTATCCGAACCACAACACATACCATCACAAAGTCCACCAAAATAGCATTCAAAAGAACATGCACATGTTAATAACATATAGTTGTTCCTGTTAGGAAATGAGACACACTTCCACGCTAAACCTAGTAGAAGAGAGGAAGAAATATTTAATCAAGAAAGTAAATGACATAGCAAGCACATAGTACACATAGATTTTACCCTGGAAACCCAAACCAAAAAAACCAACATTCCTTGAGCGTTCTGCTCCTTGTTGTCTTATTCATTAAGAATAAAAGGTTACATGTCTAACCTTGGTCCACACCTAAGACACAATTGAAATCATAACCTCTTGCTTACACAAGAACAACCCTGTATCCAATTCGACTTACATCTACATGACCAACAACCTATAAATTATAGACTCTTGGCGATTAGCCATTCATCATCTAAAGATTCAAGATTCATTGATTATCCTTTACAACCTTACAACAAGCCTTCTTTATAAGATTTACAATAGGAAAAAAACTAAATAAAAGGTGTCCAAAAATGGTTACAGATCCATGCAGATCATTGGCTACAAATACCGTGAATCTTGGGATTATGTTACAGTCGACTACCAAGTTGAATTACCTGTCGACTACCAGTCGGCCTTCATTCGGTCTTCAGTCAGTCACCACACACCCACCTGTCAACCTCTTGTCAGTTGAACTCTTCAACTTGTTTTCAATTCCTTTACCATGTCGAACCACCTCGACCTTTGACTTCGACTTTACCCTGTCGACTAACCTTGACCTTCAACTTGTTGTCGATCCACCTCAACTTCATGTTTACCCAATCAAACCATTTCGACCTTCGAATTCAACTGTCATTCGATCCACCTTGACTTTCACTAAAAAGTATATAACAACCCAATATTCTCCCACTCGTTCTCTTCTTTGTTGAAACCGAGAGACCTTTGAACTTTTTTTCATAGACCCAAGGCAACAAATCCCATTTCCTCTCTGCACCAAGAGAACTTCACAACACTCACAAAATTGGTCAATGAGTCTTCTATGTTTTCCAACGTGTCTACTTTCTCCAGCAACACCTTGTTGCTTTCCATCATGTCTCTCACGAAATGGTATTGTACATCAATGTGCTTAGTCTTCAAATGATAAGTTGGGTTCTTTTCCAGAAATATTGTGCTTTGAATGTTGCAACTTATCTTCATAGCTCTCTGCTCAAACTCAACTCCTGAACATAGCCTTTGAAGCCATACTGCTTCTTTGCTTCCATGAGTGTTTGCCATGTATTCAGCTTCTATTGTTGACATGGATATGACCTTTTGTCGCTTACTCATCCAACTGATTGATACATTGAACATTTCAAGCACATATCCACTGGTCGACCTCCATCGATCCAAATCTCCAACCCGGTCGACATTGATAAAGCCATGTAAATTTAATTCACTTTCACCTCCAAGTTTTCCTTGGTAGCATATAGCATAGTATTTTGTGCCACACAAATACCTGAATACTCTCTTGAAAGTTGTCCAGTGCTCCTTCCCAGGTGTCAACATGTATATGCTCAACACTCCCACTACATGGGAAATGTTTGTTCAAGTGCATACCATTGCATACATTAGAATACCAACATCACTTGCATAGGGAACACATGCCATGTCCTCTATTTCTTCTTGTGTCTTTGGACATTGTTCAACAATTAGCCTTGCTCCCACAAGAATTGGCACCTTCATCGATTTGCAATCTTGCATGTTTAAATGTTTCAAAACAGTTTCAATATACTTCATATGATTCAACTAGAGATTTCTAGTTTCCCGATCTCTTTTAATCTCCATTCTCAGAATGAAGTTAGCTGCACCAAGATCCTTCATGTCGAACTTGGAGGATAGCTGCTTCTTCACCTCCTTTATTGTGTCCATGTTGTTTCCAATCAACAACATGTCATCGACATACAAAGCTACATATATGAAATGCCCACCTTCTTCTTTGGAATATATGCAGTGATCAACTTTGCTTCTCACAAATCCAAAACTAAGGATGTATGTGTCAAACTTTTGGTACCACATCCTTGGTTATTACTTTAGACCATAAAGGGATCTTTTCAGTTTACACACCAAATCTTTCTTTCCCTTTACTACAGATATTTTAGGTTGTTTCATGTAGATTTCTTCTTCCAGGTCCCCATGTAGGAATGTTGTCTTCACATCCATATGTTTTATTTCCATATCAATTGTTGTAGCCAGAGACATTAGTACTCTAATGGAAGTTAATTTTGCAATAGGGGAAAATATCTCACCAAAGTCGACTCCTTCGACTTGGGAATATCATTTCTCTACCAATTGAGCTTTGAATTTCTCAACTTGACCTGATGCATTCATATTATTCTTGAATACCCATTTTCTACTGACATGATTTCTCCCATGTCTCATTCTTGTGTAAGGATTCCATCTCTTCGACCATGGTGTCCTTCCAGAGGTTTTCCTCTGCTGAGTCGACTGACTCCCCAAATGAATTGGGCTCATCATCCGTGGTGGTTAACATGAATACAGAATGGAAGTCGGGTAGACTATACCTTTTGACTGGTTTTCTTACTCTTTTTGAACTCCTTACAACCAGAGTAGGTTGTTCCACCTCTTCCTATGAGTCATTCGACTCATTTGAATCATCTTCTTCATTCCTTAGTTCAAATTGCACCGTCTCAGGATTATTCTCGGTCTGAACATTTTCTTCAGGCTCATACTTACTTCCGACTTCTTTGAATGCCACATCTTGACTGTACACTATTTTCCTTGAAGCAGGATCCTAGATCTTATATCCTTTCATTCCTTCTTTGTATCCAATGAAAATACATTTGACTTCCTTCTTGTCCATTGTGCTCCTCTTTTCCATGGGAACATGCACAAATGCATCACATCCAAATACTTTAAGATGTGAAATCGAAGGATTCTTACCCAACCGTACCTCATGTGGAGTCATGTCGACTAGCGTTGATGAAGGAGACATATTCACTAGATATTTTGCAGTGTCCACTGCCTCTACTTAGAATTCTTGTGTGAGCCCAACACCACTGAGCATGATACTTGCCTTGTCCATCAACATTCTGTTCATTCTCTTGGAAACTCCATTTTGTTGTGGGGTATATGGTGTGGTAGTTTGGCTTGCTATGCTACATTTCTTGCAGAACTAATCAAATCATTTTCCACATAATTCACCACCATTGTAAGTTCTCAGCACCTTAATCTTCTTAACTGTCTAGTTTTCGAAAAGATATTTAAACTCTTTGAATTTATCGAAAACCTGTGATTTCTTCCTCATGAAATATATCCATGTATTACTGGAAAAATCATCTATGAAGGAGACATAATACATGGATCCATCAAGTAAAGGCATAATGGGACCAAACACATCACTATGAACCAACTCTAGAATCCCATTTTATCTTGTCGCTCCAGATGGGAACCTTACCCGACTCTGTTTTCCATATATGCAATGTTCACAAAAGTCAACTTCTAAATTAAATTCAGGAAATTCTTCAACCATGCCTTTTTTATGCATAGCTCGAAGTCCTTTTTCTCCAATGTGTCCCATCCTCTTGTGCCATAGCATGGTCGGGTCAACTTTATGATGACTTGTCAAGTCTTTTTGAATTGAGTCAACCCGAGTCGATTCGAGTCAAGTTGAGTCGAGTCGAAGTCAAGTCGACTTCAGGAACAATGATGTTGTTACATCCAATCGAGTTGACACTCCCTAACAACTTGTATGGGGTTCCAATCTGAACTCCTTTCATTAATACCATCACACCTCTGACCATCTTGCACGAATCCTTCTAAAATCGAGTGTGAATTCCCGCATCACTCATCTTACTGAAATATATCAGGTTTCTTTCCAAACCAAGAATGTGTAGCACACCTCGAAGGGTTCTACTCCTCCCATCCTGTAGTATTAGTCAAACTGTTCCCCGTTCAAAAATTATGGTTGTCGAGTCATCCCCCAAGAACGTGTTTTCTCCTTCATATAATTCATATTTGCATAACCATTCTCTATGTGGTGCCATATGATAGAATTCTCTTGAGTTGATCAACCAAACATATTGATCTGACTGTGTACTGGTCGATGCCATGTACACATCGCCTCCTTTGTATGGAGTCATATTTCTCTAAGTCGATTGCTTCTCGTCAGATCCTGTACTGACTTCCATCACCTTCGACTTGCATTCCTTTTTGTAATTCCTAGCTTTACTGCATTTCTAACATCTTCTCATCGACTGAACCAGGTATTTAGATATTCCCTTCGACTTAGACTTTATACCGGATAATTTTCCTTTATCTATGTCAATTGATCGACCTCTCACCACTAAATCATATTTGGTTGATCCTTCCATGTTCTTTCTTCTCATTTCTTTCGACAATAGAGATGCAACCACGTCTTCTATCACTAATGTTGTTGTATTAATCCCTATAGCCACGACTAATCTATCATAGGAGTCTAGAAAAGAACATAATAGGATAATACATCTATCCTTCTCAGTTATTTTAATATCCAGAGAAGATAACTAGCTTATAATGGTATTAAACACATTTAAATGATTAGTCATCGAACTTCCATCACTCATCCTCAAAAGATACAATTTCTTTTTGAGAAACAACTTATTTATCAGGAATTTCAGCTAGTACAAGCTCCCCAACTTGTCCCACAATTTCTTGGTCGAATCTTTACCTGAGACATTCAACAACACCGAATTTGCAAGACAAAGTCGATTCATACTCCTTTCACTTCTCTTGAGTTTCTCCCATTCTTATGTCGACATACCAACCAACATGGTACTTGGATAGACTATTATCCATTGTTCTTGATCTACAAGAAGATATTCAATTTTAAGCTTCCAAAGCTCAAAATTTTGGCCATTGAATTTTTCGATCTCTATTCTCGAGTTGCTCGCCATTCTTTATGTTAATCCCTAGTATTGGCTCATTACCCCTTAATTAGGGCATATTATATTAGTAATTTTATTTTATTTATGTTGTCTTTAGGCCATTAGTTGTAATTATACCTCCTAGTCTCCTATATATACCAAGGAGACATTTTCATTTTGAATCATCT
>JZKD02S0662014.1:0-13314 GCA_000966675.3 Picea glauca | reverse complement strand
TTGCACAACATCCAAAAATTCAAGCCAAGGTAAAAGCTTTATTTCATGCCTTGTGCATTTCTGGTTAAATTTGTGTTTCCATATAAGAGTGAAGATAATATGAGTGATATATGTTCTATGTTCTTCTGGGGTTGAATTACTCATGAGACTACCATTTTAATATCCAAAGTACATTGCATTTGAAGTTCCTTATGCAAGAGGGAAAGGTAGCACGAGCTAGTTTTCCCCCACAATGGGATGATGTTGTTCATGATGAATTCGTGCTTGTGTGAGAAGGAAATGCTAGGTTTCACCCACGGTGGGACGATGTTGTCCAAGATGAGCTCGTGCTTGTGCAAAAGGTAAAGCTAGCATGAGCTAGCTTTTCTCCACGGTGGGATGATGTTGTCTGAGATGAGCTCGTGCTTGTGCAAGAGGGAAAGCTAGGATGAGGTAGCTTTCCCCCACGGTGGGATGATATTGTCCGAAATGAGCTCATGCTTGTTCAAGAAGGAAACTTAGCATGCACTATCTTTCCCCCACAGTGGGATGATGTTTTGCGAGATGAGATCATCTTGTGTAAGAGGGAGAACTAGCACGTGCAAGTGCTCCCCCATAGTGGGATGTTGTTCGAGATGAGGTCGTGCTTGTGCAAGAGGCAAAGATAAGACTCTATTTTTTCCCCACGGTGCAATGATGTTTGAGATGAGCTCGTGTTTGTGCAAGAGGGAAAGCTAACACGCTCTAGCTTTTCCCCAGGGTGAGATAATGTTTGAGATGAGCTTGTGCTTGTGCAAGATGGAAAGCTTGCAAACACTAGCTTTCTCCCACAGTGGGATGATGTTGTCTTAGATGAGCTCGTGCTTGTGTAAGAGGGAAAGCTAGCATGTGCTAGCTTTCCCCCACGATGGGATGATGTTGTTCGAGATGAGCTCGTGCTTGTGCAAGAGGCAAAGCTAGCACACGCTATATTTCCCCCACGATGGGATGATGTTTTCCAAGATGAGCTCGTGCTTGTGTAAGAGGGAAAGCTAGCACGGGCTAGCTTTCACCCACTGTGGGATGATGTTGTCTGAGATGAACTCATGCTTGTGCAAGAGGGAAAGCTAGCACGAGCTAGCCTTCCCCATGGTGGGATGATGTTGTCCGAGATGAGGTTGTGCTTGTCCAAGAGGGAAATCTAGCATGCGCTAGCTTCCCCCCATGGTGGGATGTTGTCTGAGATGAGGTCGTGCTTGTGCAAGAGGGAAAGCTAGCACAAGCCAACTTTCCCCCATGGTGGGATGATTTTGTTCAAGATGAGCTCGTGCTTGTGCAAGAGGGAAAGCTAGCGCACGCTAGCTTTCACCCATGCTGGTATGATGTTGTTCGAGATGAGCTTATGCTTGTGCAAGAGGGAAAGCTAGTATGCCCACGGTGGGATGATGTTGTCCGGGATGAGCTCGTGCTTATGCAAGAGGGAAATCTAGCACGCGCTAGCTTTCCCCCACAATGGGATGATGTTGCCCGAGATGCACTCGTGCTTGTGCAAGAGGGAAAACTAGCATGCTTTCCCCCACGGTGCGATGATGTTGTATGAGATGAGCTTGTTCTTGTGCAAGAGGGGAAAGCTAGCACACGTTGGCTTTTCCCATTGTGGGATGATGTTGTCTTAGATGAGCTTGTGCTTGTCCAAGAGGGAAAGCTAGCATGCGCTTGTCCAAGAGGGAAAGCTAGCACGCGCTAGCTTTCCCCAATGATGCGATGATGTTGTCAAGGATGAGCTCATGCTTGTGCAAGAGGGAAAGCTAACACGTGCTAGCTTTCCCCTATGGTGGGATGATGTTGTCATAGATGAGCTCATGCTTGTGCAAGAGGGAAAGCTAACATACGCTAGCTTTCCCCCATAATGGAATGATGTTGTCCTATATTAGCTCGTGCTTGTGCAAGAGGTAGTTTACCCCACGATGGGATGATGTTGTCGACATGAGCTCGTGCTTGTGTAAGAGGGAAAGCTAGCACCCCCAGGGTCGAATGATGTTGTCTGAGATGAGCTCATGCTTTTGCAAGAGGGACAACTAGCACGAGCTAGCTTTCCACCACGATGGGATGTTGTCAGAGACGTGCTCGTGTTTGTGCAAGAGGGAAAGTTAGCACGCGCTAGCTTTCCCCCACAGTGGGATGATGTTGTCCAAGATGAGCTCGTGCTTGTGCAAAAGGGAAAACTAGCATGCACTAGATTTTCCCCATGATGGGATGATGTTGTTTGAGATGAGCTCGTGCTTGTGCAAGAGGGAAAGCTAGCACATGCTCACTTTCCCCCATGGTGGGATGATGTTGTCTAAGATGAGCTCGTTCTTGTGCAAGAGGGAAATCTAGCACGCGCCAAATTTCCCCCATGGTGGGATGATGTTGTTAAAGATGAGCTCGTGCTTGTGCAAGAGGGAAATCTAGCACACGCTAGCTTTCACCCACGCTGGTATGATGTTGTTTGAGATGAGCTCGTGCTTGTGCAAGAGGGAAAGCTAGTATGCCCACGGTGGGATGATGTTGTCCAAGATGAGCTCGTGCTTGTGCAAGAGGGAAAGCTAGCACACGCTAGCTTTCCCCCATAGTGGGATAATGTTGCCCGAGATGCCCCCACGGTGCGATGATGTTTTCTGAGATGAGCTTGTGCTTGTCCAAGAGGGAAAGATAGAATGCGCTTGTCCAAGAGGGAAAGCTAGAATGCGCTTGTCCAAGAGGGAAATCTAGCACGTGCTAGCTTTCCCCAATGATGCGATGATGTTGTCTAAGATGAGCTCGTGCTTGTGCAAGAGGGAAAGCTAACACGCGTTAGCTTTCCCCTATGGTGGGATGATGTTGTCAAAGATGAGCTTGTGCTTGTGCAAGAGAGAAAGCTAGCACATGCTAGTTTTCCCCCACGATGGAATGATGTTGTCCGAGATTAGATCGTGCTTGTGCAAGAGGTAGCTTTACCCCACGGTGGGATGATGTAGTTTGATATGATCTCATGCTTGTGTAAGAGGGAAAGCTAGCACGCACTAGCTTTCCCTAGGGTGGGATGATGTTGTCTGAGATGAGCTCATGATTTTGCAAGAGGGACAACTATCACGAGCTAGCTTTCCCCCACGGTGTGATGTTGTCGGAGACGAGCTCGTTTTTGTGCTAGAGGGAAAGCTAGGACGCACTAGCTTTCCCCCACGGTGGGATGATGTTGTTCGAGATGAGCTCGTGCTTATGCAAAAGGGAAAACTAGCACACGCTGTCTTTTCCCCATGATGGGATGATGTTTTCCGAGATGAGCTCGTGCTTGTGCAAGAGGGAAAGCTAGCAAATGCTCGCTTTCCTCCACGGTGGGATGATAGTATCCGAGATGAGCTCGTGTTTGTGCAAGAGAGAAAGCTAGCATGCGCTAGCTTTCACCCACAGTGGGATGATATTGTTTGACATGAGATCGTGCTTGTGCAAGAGGGAAAGGTAGCACGCGCTAAATTTCCCCACGGTGGGTTGATGATGTCCTAGATGAGCTCCTGCTTGTGCAAGAGGGAAAGCCAACACACGCTAGCTTTCCTCCATGGTGGGATGATGTTGTATGGGATGAGCTCGTGCTTGTGCAAGAAGTAAAGCTAGCACGCGCTAGCTTTCGCCCACGATGGGATGATGTTGTCCGAGATGAGCTCATGCTTATGTAAGAGGGAAAGCTAGCACGCACTAGCTTTCCCCCACGGTAGGATGATGCTATCTAAGATGAGCTCATGCTTGTGCTTGTGCAAGAGGGAAATCTAGCACGCACTAGATTTCCCCCACGATGGGATGATGTTGTCCGAGATGAGCTCGTCCTTGTGCAAGAGGGAAAGCTAGCACATGCTAGCTTTCCCCAACGGTGGGATGATGTTGTCCGAGATGAGCTTGTGCAAGAGGGAAAGCTAGCACGAGCTAGCTTTCCCACACAGTGGGATGATGTTGTTTAGTGGGAGGATGTCCAAGATGAAATCGTGCTTGTGCAAGAGGGAAAGCTAACATGCGCTAGATTTTTCCCACAGTGGGATGATGCTGTCCGAGATGAGCTCGTGCTTGTGCAAGAGGGAAAGAACACACACTAGATTTCCCCCACGGTGGGATGATGTTGTCCAAGATGAGCTTGTGCTTGTGCAAGAGGGAAAGTTAACACACACTAGATTTTCCCCMTRGTGGGATGTTTTTGTCCRAGATGAGCTCGTKCTTGTGCAAGAGGGAAAGATARCACTCTCTATCTYCCCCCCACAGTGKAATGATGTTGTCCAAGATGAGCTTGTGYRTGTGAAAGGGTGAAAGCTAGCAAGYGTTAGCTTTCCCCCATGGTGGGATGACGTTGTCTGAGATGAGCTCGTGCTTGRGCAATAGGGAAAGCTARCACAAGATAGCTTTACCTCACAGTGGGATGAWGTTGTCTAAGATGAGCTCGTGCTTGTGCAAGAGGGAAAGCTAGCAYGCGCTACCTTTCCCTAACGGTGGGATGATGTTGTCTGAGATGAGCTTGTGCTTGTGCAAGAGGAAAAGCTAGCATGCACTACCTTTCCCACATCGGCAGATGATGTTGTGCGAGATGAGCTTGTGCTTGTGTAAGAGGGAAAGCTAGCACATGCTAGCTTTCACCCACATTGGGATGATGTTGTCCGAGATGATCTTGTGCTTGTGCAAGAGGGAAAGGTATCATTCCCACGGTGGTATGATGTTGTCTGAGATGACCTCGTGCTTGTGGAAGAGGGAAAGCTAGCACGAGCTAGCTTTCCCCCACGATCTGATGATGTTGCTCGAGATGAACTCGTGCTTGTGCAAGAGGGAAAGCTAGCAAGCGCTAGCTTTCCCCCATGGTGGGATGCTGTTGTCCTAGATGAGCTTGTGCTTGTGCAAGATGGAAAGCTAGCATGCACTAGCTTTTTCCTAGGGTGGGATGATGTCGTCCGAGATGAGCTCGAGCTTGTACAAGACGGAAAACTAGCACGCACTACCTTTCCCCCACGATGGGATGATGTTGTCCAAGATGAGGTCATTCTTGTGCAAGAGGGAAAGCTAGCACGGGAAAGCTAGCTTTCCCCCATGGTGGGATGTTGTTGTTTGAGATGAAGTTGTGCTTGAGGAAGAGGGAAATCTAGCACGCGCTAACTTTCTCCGACAATGCAATGATGTTGTCCGAGATGAGCTCATGCTTGTGCAAGAGGAAAAACTAGCACACGTTTCCTTACCCCCACGATGGGACGATGTTGTCCCAGATGAGCTCGTGCTTTTGCAAGAGGCATGTGCTAGCTTTCCCCCATTGTAGGATGATGTAGTCTGAGACTTTCTCGTGCTTGTTCAAGAGGGAAAGCTAGCACTCCCCCATAATGGGATGTGGTTGTCCGTGATGAGCTTGTACTTGTGCAAAAGGGAAAGCTAGGATGCGCTAGATTTCCCGTATGGTGGGATGATGTTTGAAATGATCTCGTGCTTATGCAAGAGGGAAAGCTAGCACGTGCTAGCTTTCGCCCACGGTGGGATGATGTTGTCCGAGATGATCCCATGCTTGTGCAAGAGGGAAAGCCAACACGTGCTACCTTTCCCCCACGACGGGATGATCTTATTCGATATGATCTCATGCTTGTGCAAGAGGGAAAGGTAGAACGCGCTAGCTTTCCCCCGCGGTGGGATGATGTTGTCCAAGATGAGCTCCTGCTTGTGCAAGAGGGAAAGGTTGCACAAGCTAGCTTTCCCCCACAATGGGATGATGTTGTTCATGATGAACTCGTGCTTGTGTGAGAAGGAAATGCTAGGTTTCACCCACGGTTGGACGATGTTGTCCAAGATGAGCTCGTGCTTGTGCAAAAGGTAAATCTAGCATGAGCTAGCTTTTCCCCACGGTGGGATGATGTTGTCTGAGATGAGCTCGTGCTTGTGCAAGAGGGAAAGCTAGGATGAGGTAGCTTTCCCCCACGGTGGGATGATATTGTCCGAAATGAGCTCGTGCTTGTTCAAGAAGGAAAATTAGCACGCACTAGCTTTCCCCCACAATGGGATGATGTTTTTGGAGATGAGATCGTCTTGTGTAAGAGGGAGAAATAGCACGCGCAAGCGTTCCCCCACAGTGGGATGTTGCTTGAGATGAGGTCGTGCTTGTGCAAGAGGGAAATATAAGACTATTTTTTCCCCATGGTGCAATGATGTTTGAGATGAGCTCGTGTTTGTGCAAGAAGGAAAGCTAACACACTCTAGCTTTTCCCAAGGTGAGATAGTGTCTGAGATGAGCTTGTGCTTGTGCAAGATGGAAAGCTTGCAAATGCTAGCTTTCTCCCACAGTGGGATGATGTTGTCTTAGATGAGCTCTTTCTTGTGTAAGAGGGAAAGCTAGCATGTGCTAGCTTTCCCTCACGATGGGATGATGTTGTTCGAGATGAGCTCGTGCTTGTGCAAGAGGCAAAGCTAACACATGCTATATTTCCCCCATGATGGGATGGTGTTTTCCAAGATGAGCTCATGCTTGTGTAAGAGGGAAAGCTAGCACAAGCTAGCTTTCACCCATTGTGGGATGATGTTGTCTGAGATGAACTCATGCTTGTGCAACAGGGAAAGCTAGCACGAGCTAGCTTTCCCCATGGTGGGATGATGTTGTCCGAGATGAGGTTGTGCTTGTTCAAGAGGGAAAGCTAGCATGCGCTAGCTTCCCCCCATGGTGGGATGTTGTCCGAGATGAGGTCGTGCTTGTGCAAGAGGGAAAGCTAGCACGAGCCAACTTTCCCCCACGGTGGGATGATTTTGTTCAAGATGAGTTTGTGCTTGTGCAAGAGGGAAAGCTAGCACATGCTAGATTTCACCCACGCTGGTATGATGTTGTTCGAGATGAGCTCATGCTTGTGCAAGAGGGAAAGCTAGTATGCCCACGGCGGGATGATTTTGTCCGAGATGAGCTCGTGCTTGTGCAAGAGGGAAAGCTAGCACGCGCTAGCTTTCCCCCACAATGGGATGATGTTGCCCGAGATGCACTCGTGCTTATGCAAGAGGAAAAACTAGCATGCTTTTCCCCACAGTGTGATGATGTTTTCTGAGATGAGCTTGTTCTTGTGCAAGAGGGGAAAGCTACCACACGCTAGCTTTTCCCATTGTGGGATGATGTTGTCTTAGATGAGCTTGTGCTTTTCCAAGAGGGAAAGCTAGCATGCGCTTGTCCAAGAGGAAAAGCTAGCACGTGCTAGCTTTCCCCAATGATGCGATGATGTTGTCAAGGATGAGCTCGTCCTTGTGCAAGATGGAAAGCTAACACGTGCTATCTTTCCCCGATGGTTGGATGATGTTGTCAGAGATGAGCTCGTGCTTGTGCAAGAGGGAAAGCTAACACATGCTAGCTTTCCCCCACAATGGAATGATGTTGTCTGATATTAGCTCGTGCTTGTGCAAGAGGTAGATTTACCCCACGGTGGGATGATGTTGTCGACATGAGCTCGTGCTTGTGTAAGAGGGAAAGCTAGCACCCCCAGGGTGGGTGGGATGATGTTGTCTGAGATGAGCTCATGATTTTGCAAGAGGGACAAATAGCACGAGCTAGCTTTCCACTACGATGGGATGTTGTCGGAGACGTGCTTGTGTTTGTGCAAGAGGGAAATCTAGCATGCACTAGCTTTCCCCCACGGTGGGATGATGTTGTCCGAGATGAGCTCGTGCTTGTGCAAAAGGGAAAACTAGCACGCGCTAGATTTTCCCCATGATGGGATGATGTTGCCTGAGATGAGCTCGTGCTTGTGCAAGAGGGAAAACTAGCACACGCTCACTTTCCCCCATGGTGGGATGATGTTGTCCGAGATGAGTTCGTTCTTGTGCAAGAGGGAAAGCTAGCACGAGCCAAATTTCCCCCACGGTGGGATGATGTTGTTCAAGATGAGCTCGTGCTTGTGCAAGAGGAAAATCTAGCACATGCTTGCTTTCACCCACATTGGTATGATGTTGTTTGAGATGAGCTCATGCTTGTGCAAGAGGGAAAGCTAGTATGCCCACGATGTGATGATGTTGTCCGAGATGAGCTTGTGCTTGTGCAAGAGGGAAAGCTAGCACGCGCAAGCTTTCCCCTACAGTGGGATGATGTTGCTCGAGATGCCCCCATGGTGCGATGATGTTTTCTAAGATGAGTTTGTGCTTGTCCAAGAGGGAAATCTAGAATGTGCTTGTCCAAGAGGGAAATCTAGCACGTGCTAGCTTTCCCTAATGATGCGATGATGTTGTCTGAGATGAGCTCGTGCTTGTGCAAGAGGGAAAGCTAACACGCATTAGCTTTCCCCTATGGTGGAATGATGTTGTCCGAGATTAGCTCGTGCTTATGCAAGAGGTAGCTTTACCCCACGGTGGGATGATGTAGTTCGATATGAGCTCATGCTTGTGTAAGAGGGAAAGCTAGCACGAACTAGCTTTCCCCTAGGGTGGGATGATGTTGTCTGAGATGAGCTCATGATTTTGCAAGAGGGACAACTATCACGAGCTAGCTTCCCCCCACTGTGTGATGTGTTCGGAGACGAGCTCGTTTTTGTGCAAGAGGGAAAGCTAGCATGCACTAGCTTTCCCCCACGGTGGGATGATGTTGTTCGAGATGAGCTCGTGCTTGTGCAAAAGGGAAAACTAGCACGCGCTAGCTTTTCTCCATGATGGGATGATACTGTCTGAGATGAGCTCATGCTTGTGCAAGAGGGAAAGCTAGCAGACGCTCGCTTTCCTCCACGGTGGGATGATAGTGTCCGAGATGAGCTCGTGTTTGTGCAAGAGAGAAAGCTAGCACGCACTAGCTTTCACCCACAGTGGGATGATATTGTTCGACATGAGTTCGTGCTTGTGCAAGAGGGAAAGGTAGCACGCGCTAAATTTCCCCCATGGTGGGTTGATGATGTCCAAGATGAGCTCATGCTTGTGCAAGAGGAAAAGCCAACACACGCTAGCTTTCCTCCATGGTGGGATGATGTTGTATGGGATGAGCTCGTGCTTGTGCAAGATGTAAAGCTAGCACGCGCTAACTTTCACCCACGGTGGGATGATGTTGTCCAAGATGAGCTCATGCTTGTGTAGGAGGGAAAGCTAGCACGCACTAGCTTTTCCCCATGGTAGGATGATGCTATTCAAGACGAGCTCATGCTTGTGCTTGTGCAAGAGGGAAAGCTAGCATGCACTAGATTTCCCCCACGATGGGATGATGTTGTCCGAGATGAGCTCGTCCTTGTGCAAGAGGGAAAGCTAGCACATGCTAGCTTTCCCCAACGGTGGGATGATGTTGTCCGAGATGAGCTTGTGCAAGAGGGAAAGCTAGCACGAGCTAGCTTTCCCACACAGTGGGATGATGTTGTCCAGTAGGAGGATGTCCAAGATGAAATCGTGCTTGTGCAAGAGGGAAAGCTAGCACACGCTACATTTTCCCCACGATGGGATGATGTTGTCCGAGATGAGCTCATGCTTGTGCAAGAGGGAAAGAACACACACTAGATTTCCCCCATGGTGGGATGATGTTGTCCAAGATGAGCTTGTGCTTTTGCAAGAGGGAAAGTTAGCACACACTAGATTTTCCCCATGGTGGGATGTTTTTGTTCGAGATGAGCTCGTGCTTATGCAAGAGGGAAAGCTAGCACTCTCTAGCTTCCCCCCACAGTGGAATGATGTTGTCCAAGATGAGCTCGTGCGTGTGAAAGGGTGAAAGCTAGCAAGCGTTAGCTTTCCCCCATGGTGGGATGACGTTGTCTGAGATGAGCTCGTGCTTGGGCAATAGGGAAAGCTAGCACACGATAGCTTTACCTCACAGTGGGATGATGTTGTCTAAGATGAGCTTGTGCTTGTGCAAGAGGGAAAGCTAGCACACACTACCTTTCCCTAATGGTGGGATGATGTTGTCTGAGATGAGCTTGTGCTTGTGCAAGAGGAAAAGCTAGCATGCACTACCTTTCCCACATCGGCATATGATGTTGTGCGAGATGAGCTTGTGCTTGTGTAAGAGGGAAAGCTAGCGCATGCTAACTTTCACCCACATTGGGATGATGTTGTCCAAGATGAGCTTGTGCTTGTGCAAGAGGGAAAGGTAGCATTCCCACGGTGGGATGATGTTGTCTGAGATGACCTCGTGCTTGTGGAAGAGGGAAATCTAGCATGAGCTAGCTTTCCCCCACGATCCGATGATGTTGTCCGAGATGAACTCGTGCTTGTGCAAGAGGGAAAGATAGCAAGCGCTAGCTTTCCCCCATGGTGGGATGATGTTTTCCTAGATGAGCTTGTGCTTGTGCAAGATGGAAAGCTAGCATGCACTAGATTTTTCTTAGGGTGGGATGATGTCGTCCGAGATGAGCTCGAGCTTGTACAAGACAAAAATCTACCACACGCTACCTTTCCCCCACGATGGGATGATGTTGTCCGAGATGAGGTCATGCTTGTGCAAGAGGGAAAGCTAGCACGGGAAAGCTATCTTTCCCCCATGGTGGGATGTTGTTGTCCGAGATGAGGTCGTTCTTGTGGAAGAGGGAAATCTAGCACGCACTAACTTTCCCCAACAATGAAATGATGTTGTCCGAGATGAGCTCGTGCTTGTGCAAGAGGAAAAACTAGCACACATTTTCTTATCCCCACGAAGGGACGATGTTGTCCCAGATGAGCTCGTGCTTTTGCAAGAGGCATGTGCTAGCATTCCCCCATTGTAGGATGACGTAGTCCAAGACTTGCTCATGCTTGTGCAAGAGGGAAAGCTAGCACGCTAGCTTTGCCCCACAATGGGATGTGGTTGTTCGTGATGACCTTGTGCTTGTGAAAAAGGGAAAGCTAGGATGCGCTAGATTTCCCATATGGTGGGATGATGTTTGAGATGAGCTCGTGCTTGTGTAAGAGGGAAAGCTAGCACGTGCTAGCTTTCGCCCACAGTGGGATGATGTTGTCCGAGGTGATCTCGTGCTTGTGCAAGAGGGAAATCCAGCACACGCTACCTTTCCCCCACGATGGGATGATCTTGTTCAATATGAGCCCATACTTGTGAAAGAGGGAAAACTAGCATGCACTATCTTTCCCCCACGATGGGACGATGTTGTACGAGATGATCTCATGCTTGTGCAAGAGGGAAAGGTAGAACGCGCTAGCTTTCCCCCACGGTGGGATGATGTTGTCCGAGATGAGCTACTGCTTGTGCAAGAGGGAAAGGTAGCATGAGCTAGCTTTCCCCCACAATGGGATGATGTTGTTCATGATGAACTCGTGCTTGTGTGAGAAGGAAATGCTAGGTTTCCCCCATGGTGGGACGATGTTGTCCAAGATGAGCTTGTGCTTGTGCAAAAGGTAAAGCTAGCATGCGCTAGCTTTTCCCCACGGTGGGATGATGTTGTCTGAGATGAGCTTGTGCTTGTGCAAGAGGGAAAGCTAGGACGAGGTAGCTTTCCCCCACGGTGGGATGATATTGTCCGAAATGAGCTCGTGCTTGTTCAAGAAGGAAACTTAGCATGCACTAGATTTCCCCCACAGTGGGATGATGTTTTTCGAGATGAGATCGAGCTTGTGTAAGAGGGAGAACTAGCACACACAAGCGTTCCCCCACAGTGGGATGTTGTTTGAGATGAGGTTGTGCTTGCGCAAGAGGGAAAGATAGCACTCTTTATTGTTTCCCCATGGTGCAATGATGTTTGAGATGAGCTCGTGTTTGTGCAAGAGGGAAAGCTAACATGCTCTAGCTTTTCCCCATGGTGAGATAATGTCTGAGATGAGCTTGTTCTTGTGCAAGATGGAAAGCTTGCACATGCTAGCTTTCTCCCACATTGGGATGATGTTGTCTTAGATGAGCTCATGCTTGTGTAAGAGGTAAAGCTAGCATGTGCTAGCTTTCCCCACGATGGGATGATGTTGTTCGAGATGAGCTCGTGCTTGTGCAAGAGGCAAAGCTAGCACATGCTAGATTTCCCCCATGATGGGATGATGTTTTTCGAGATGAGATCATGCTTATGTAAGAGGGAAAGCTAGCACGAGCTAGCTTTCACCCACTGTGGGATGATGTTGTCTGAGATGAACTCATGCTTGTGCAAGAGGGAAAGATAGCAGGAGCTAGCTTTCCCCATGGTGGGATGATGTTGTCCGAGATGAGGTTGTGCTTGTTTAAGAGGGAAAGCTAGCATGTGCTAGCTTCCCCCCATGGTGGGATGTTGTCCGAGATGAGGTCGTTCTTGTGCAAGAGGAAAAGCTAGCATGAGCTAGCTTTTCCCCAAGGTGGGATGATGTTGTTCGAGATGAGGTCATGCTTGTGCAAGAGGGAAAGCTAGCAGCTTTTCGCCATAGTGGGATGATGTTGTCTGAGATGAACTTGTGCTTGTGCAAGAGAGAAAGCTAGCATAGAAGCACGATCACATCTTAGACAAAATCATCCCTTCGTGAGGGAAAGTTAGCACACAATAGCTTTCCCCCACGGTGGGATGATGTTGTTCAATATTTGCTCATGCTTGTGCAAGTGGGAAAGCTAGCGTGAGATTGTGCTTGTGCAAGAGGGAAAGATCACATGAGCTAGCTTTCCCTCATGGTGGGATGATGTTGTCTGAGATGAGCTCGTGCTTGTGTAAGAGGCAAAGTTAACACTCGCTAGCTTTCCCTAAGGTGGGATGATGTTGTCCGAGATGAGCTCGTGCTTGTGCAAGAGGGAAAGCTAACACGCGCTAACTTCCCCCCACGGTGGGATGATGTTGTCGGAGATGAGCTCGTGTTTGTGCAAGAGGGAAATAACATGCGCTAGCTTTCCCCCACGGTGGGATGATGTTATCCGTGATGAGCTCGTGCTTGATCAAGACAAATAGATAGCACAAGCTGTTAATGTTTATGCCATTATTATAGTTCTTTGCATTTCAATAGATAAGAGCATCGTAAGAACAAGATCACTGAGAAATACACATTCACAAGAGACAACATTTATCCTGGGAAACCCTCTAGGGGAAGAAAACCCATCAAAAACTTCCTTATCATAAATAGCTTATACAATGTTCAAGAGATAACTCAAACCAATACAGATAGTCCTCCCTAAGAGATGCACCACTCTTCTTCTCCTCTCCCCAACTGGTAATTGCAGCTTGCCTCATAAGAGAATGAGCAAGTGAGTTGTATGTTTGAAGTGAGGTGCTAGCCTCTTATTTATACAAGATTGGCACGTGTGAAAGGTCACAACTGGCAGGGCCGACCTCTCACTCTGGGTGGGTAAACCCACCTCTAATTAATTCAGGGTCTTCCATAATAACTGCTGGGGTCGACTATTTATTCTGCCCTTTATAATTGTCCGATGACCAATCCGCAAAAGGGGATTTGGTCCTTATACAATTACCGACATGATTAATCCACAATGGGGATTAATCCAATAACAATAATAAT
>JZKD02S0661959.1:0-15488 GCA_000966675.3 Picea glauca | reverse complement strand
TGTGAAGCGCCCTTCAATTTTTGGTTACTTTGTATAGTTTTTGACCCTTCTGGAATGCTGTGAAATTAATTCAGTAACATGAATGACTTCATTGCTGTTTTGACGATGCGGAGTTCTTGTCGCCATGTGCGGACGAAATTTCAGTGATAACACTACCCAAAGAATGGAACCAGAAAGAAACTTCCATTCTAGACTTCAAAATTTAAAGCAAGAAGATCCAACATTGTAAAACATGCATGGAATTTAGACTTTCATGGCAATGAGTGCAAGGCTCTTTGAAGAGAACTTCAACCTTTATTTCAAGCTTGAGAATCAAGAAAGCCGAATGAATGTTGAGGTCTAAAATTTAGTGGAATGATTTAGACAAGTTTCTAAAGGGAATCAGAAGCTAGGATTTGAGACAAGCATACAATTGAGAGTTTAATGAAAATAATTTAAGGCTTATGAATGAAAACAAAAAGCTCTAATTAAAAGTTGATCATTTTTAAGGACAAGAGATCCATGTTAGTAATGAGAATATAAATGAAGAGGATCATAGGTTGCATCCATGGAAAACTCAAAGCTTATATCAAGATAATGGAGCATATGAATGAACATCTGCATTCCACTTAAAACTTCATTTAATTTGTACACTTACAAGTACTAAACCTAACAATTTTTTTTCTTTATTTTTCTTAAATTTTCGATATATGCAATTATTATGCAACATCCATATAAGCATTTTATTTTTCATTCTTTTTATTACAAAGTTTAGTTCATATTTCTTGAACCCATTTCCATTAGGTGGAATTTGAAGTTAGTCAAGTCACCACTTTATTCATTTACTTGTGTTTTCACAACCCATTTTCATCTTGTTCATTATGAGTCATATTGTATTTCACTATGGACCTCTTGGTAGCGAACATATATGCCTATCTAAAGTTGAACAAATTTTAAATAAAACAATTTTAGAATAGCAAAGAGTGTAAAGTGTAAGATATTAAAAAAAAGGAAAATAAGCACAAATATTAGTAGTGTAATTGTTTGGTAGAATTCATTCAAAAGGATAGATTGCATGTTAATGGTTTATAATTAATTTGGAATCAACTTCAAAATTACTCTCTTATGGTTGTAAAGAGATATAGGGCATTCTAATTCAACCTCTTAATATATCAATAGTAAATATAACATCCAAATAAAATTTATATCAAACCCTTCAACAAATTACTAAAATGACCTAAAATGACAGGGACTAAGCTGCACACAACCCTTATCTTCTATCTACAACTTTTTTTTTTTTTTATGAAAATGCCATTTTCTTCGTACAAAGATAATTTCCCTTACTCAACTAAACATTGATTTTCATGGCAACTTGTACTTACATACATTTTCCCTCACCTTGGTCTTTTTGAGATGAATGTGTGTATGTGTATTGAAAATCTTCTTATCCTTTCAAGCCCAGAAGTCAACATTCTTCTCTCTTGAAATTAAAAGTTTCCTCAACCTTAAAGCTCACCAAGGTTTTCACAATATCTAGTAACAAAGCTCTTAACATTTTCTATTACTAGTGTAACTTTGGCGATGATGTTCCTCCTTTATTACCATTTATCTTCAAGTTGGTAGAAAACCAATATCATTCCATGGTTTTCTATTAGGCACAAGTAATACCTATACCAAGATATATTACCATTCTATCTTCAAGTTGGTAGAAAACCAATATCATTCCATGGTTTTCTACTAGACACAAGTAATACCTATACCTAAAAAAAGTATTGAAACAAGATCTGAGACAATTGGAGGGCTCTGCAGCTAGGTTTTTCTAGTTGCATCCTTGTTATTCCTTGGAGATGGACGAACGCGGGAGAAGGCGTGAGCCTCTACCAGGGAGACTGCGGTCGTGGGTGAGGACGTGGCTACTGGTCTGGGCTTGTGGGGGAGAGGGCGTGGGCAAGGATACGGGTCTGGGCAAACAGAGGCGAGGGCGAATACAACCAAGGCTTGCAGATTTGCGGAGCGACGCGACGGATGCAGGGCGTTCGTGGGTCAGGCGGTGGTGGAGGAGGGGCGTTATTTTCTTGAGTGCCTATGGGTGGCTGTGCTCGGAAGAAGGTGAAGTTTCGGTACTCTTGTTTTAGGGCCGATTTCTCTTTGTTGTTTCGACTTCAGCCATAACACCAACTTGCGCGACGTCTTTGGTGCTTAGATGGAGGCTTTCGGGGTTTGCTGCATTGGAGGTTTAGGCTTTCTTTTCTGCGATTTGTTTGGGGTTTTTAAGTCTGTTTTATTTCTCTTTTACAACTTAAGTGCTGGTAATATTTGCATGAGGGACATTTTGGTATTGGGAGATAGAATGGTTCTTGGAGTATCCATTTGATGTTGTTTGAACTATGTGGTGGTAGACCTTTATAACCGATCAATTTATATTTTAAATAATATAAAGCAAAATTTTCTATGAAAAAAGAAAAAAATAATACCAATACCTGCTTACCAAAAAAAAACCCTTTCTATATATATCTTCCTTCATTGGTAAATTCCACACAACTTGTCCCGTGAGACAACGCGGTTGGTAATGACAAGTACCTTTCTCCAAGTGTTGGGAGGAGGTCGACGAATTGTAATGACTACTTGTGATGTAAATGATTTATATCTCTAATATAAATCGAGTTAATTTCTCGTTGGAAAATTCCACACAACTTTAAATCACATTCAACAATATCCATCTTGTACTATAATTAGTATTGAAAACCTAATAAATTAAAGCTCACAAGCTCTTTATAGTTTTTGAATGGCAAATTTTGCAGTGAACCCTTCATACGTATCTCTTTTGCGTTTAAAAAGAATTGAGACTTGGCATGATAATTCGTGCAGAAGCGAGTGCATCTCTCTTCATTCAGCAGAAATATATAGTTTATTTCTTGGCGTGAAAACGCAGAGCGAGTGCAAAAGTATATGGTGATGCGGATGCATATCTTGTACTGCCCAGAAGCGTATCGGTGTATAAAGTCTTCAGAATCTTGATCGGAGTGGTTGAGTTGAGGGGAATTTTGAGATGGCGAGCAGATTAGGAAGGAGGGTCGTACATTTCGCCAATTTGCCTCTGAAACTGGTGATGCCCTCCTCAAGAGAAAACATCAAGGAAGTTGCATTCAAGACCGTTCCCTCTGCATCCAAGGTAATTCATCCGTTTTGACTTCAGTTCCCAATGCTCATACGGGTCATGTATTGTCCACTCTGGTTTTTTAAATTTCTTTTCCCCCTTCCTCGGAGGCGTGGGTTCGATTCTCCTCCAGTTTCCTGCTGTTGGAATCTTCCAGGCACGGGTTCATCTTGCGTCAGCGTCGCTGCAAAGTTCATATCTTTTACTGTTTCTGTCATATTCCTTCCCAAACCTGCTTTTGCATTTGCTTCTCAAACAATGCCTTCGAAAGTTCCTTCACGAGATTCGAACCCGTGCAAGCGCAATCACTTTTCGGCTTTTCGAACTAATGTTCCTCTATTTTGAGGATTGCAACGGGCTATTCTATGCTTTCTATGAGCTTGGGTTCTCCCATTAACGGTAACCATTTATCTTATAGAAAATTGCTTTACGGATGCCTCCAACAAACTTCTATCCATACGAAATTATATAACTAATTTAGAGAGATTAAATCAGAGTAACCATTCTCAAAACCCTGTAGTGGATCACCAACTGCTTGAAGACAATGAAAAATAATGAAAGGACATAAATTTCAGTCGAAGTTAGTTTGGATTATTCAGCATATTTGCATGGACAGCTCTGTGCAATGACGTGGTTGCTCAGAAAAAAGTTTCTTAGTTTAACAACCAGAGGAAAGTGGGTTTTAGTCCGCCAATTGCTGGTTGGCATACCGACTAGTTCGCCTGATTTTCTTGGAGTCATATCAGTTCGACACGCAATATACTACACTCTAAACACCCTGACTTGATGTATCTTAGCTTTTTATTTCGTGGGAAAGTTCAAGCTTATCTTGCTTTCCTTTCTTATCTCTACAGATTGAGATTAAGAGGGTGCTGGAGTCATTATATGGGCTAGAGGTCGAGAAGGTACAGACACTTAACATGCAAGGCAAAAAAAAACGCAGAGGTGGCATTGTTTATGCTAAACCTGATTACAAGAAAGCATATGTAACCCTCAAGCACCCAGTCACGTTGCCACCTAACCTCTTTCCGATTAATCTATTTGAAGAGGGAAAAGAGGCCAAGCAGCAGGAGGAGGCAGACAGCATGGACAAGCAGAGGAAAGCAACCCATTGGCTTGAGGATAGCAAAGAAAAATTTAAACCTGATCAGCTGCAATCTGAAAAGGAGAAGCCCAAGGCTAGCAAGAGGCCTGCTCCCTGGCACAGTAAACTTTCCTGGAGGTAGAGGTCATGATCCATGGATATATTTCCTGTAAGTGAATTTTCAACTGATCTTACTAAATACATTTGTTTTATCTTCTCCAAATTGTTCAATTTGCTCTCTGTCCACAACTCGCGATACAAAAAGCATTGGCAACTATAAGCCTAACATTTGATTTTAATCAAGTTGGCATACATCTTGAAATCCATGAACTGTAAATGAGAGACATACTTTCTAAATCTGCATTTCCATGACATCATAGAAGAGTGTTAAGTTCCATTCTGATTTTTGTTGCGATTGCGTGCTGAAGGTATGATGGTATAGAATTCTATGATAGTAACTACTAACGATCACAAGCATCTGCCGCTCATGGGAAATATTGAATTACATTTGGCATTGTGGCTGTTTTTGTTCTTTTCTCTGGATTTAGCTATTTTTTTGTTATTCAGAGCCCCCCCCCTGTGTGGTTGGTATGGTATTTTATTTGAACAGCTCATATTTCGGCATTTGGTATGTGATGTCATAGAAGGATTGCTAGCACATCATTGCACTTTACTATGGTTAATGATGGACAACAATGCGCATGTATTTCCATCTGCAAACATAGGTTGTAGGTATCGTGATGCCTAAAACGTTGCACATAGTGGATCTAGATTTTATTGAACTAATATATCCTTAAGAATCAAAATCTGCGCACCATGTGTGAACAGCTTCTTCTTTTTTTCTCTTTCTGTGAAGCGGCCCTTCTAACTGTGTCAAAGTTGTTTATGCAGCACATGCTCTCTGTTTCATACATACCTTTGGCAATAATTGTGCACAATTTTGAAAAAAGGAAATACATCTGCATAGATAGTTTACTGGAAGAGAATATAGTAGAAGCAGGAATGAAGAATCCTTAGGACAGGTGACTTTCTGGAAACTTAATGTCTATCAATTGGTTGAAGTTGATGCTTCAAACCATGGAAAGTCTGATTTTTGAGTATTCCTGGAATGTTTTCAAATCTATATGCCTTACAATTATTTCTTGGATATCAACATTATCCTTGTCATGGGAAAACATTGTCATTGCTTTTGTTTGTTAGAAAACAGAAAATAAATCGTGAAAAGCTACAATTCAATATATGCAATACCCCAATTTTTCCATACTTAAATATCTTTAAGTGGTAATTAAGATGATATGTGTATATATCTTGCTACGAAGGCCTTACAATTATTTCTTGGATATCGACATTATCTTTGTCATGGGAAAACATTGTCATTACTTTTGTTTGTAAGAAAACAGAAAATAAATCGTGAAAAGCTAGAATTCAATATATGCAATACCCCAATTTTTTCATATGTAAATATCTTTAAGTGGTAATTAATTTGATATATGTATATATCTTACTATGAAGGCCTTTCCAGATTCAGATCTTTGCTACCCTTAACCAATATCATGCCTTGCAAATCTTCAACTTCTATAATCTCCAACATTGTCTAATGAAATTAAGTTACTAGCACTACCCTAAGCCATGAACTCTGTTGTGCATATGCTTCTTAAAGTTTGCCAGATGAAGAAAACGTAGCATGGTATTTTACTCGTGTAAGTTGCTTATTATTATACATAGACATCTATGTAACAGGATATGTCCTAGACCCCACCCACCTTCTATTGTTTTGTTGGACACGTGGATACATGGATCCCATGTGTTTGGCACACATGGGATATGGGTCCTGTGCCGAACACATATTCCACATGTGTTTGACATGCAAAACCTGTGTGTCCCCATGTGTGGGGCTCTAGACCAACACTATAAAACGACTTTTAAGGTTTCAAACATGTTATAAAGGCATGATTGTTTTTGGCACATGTGGGATATGGGTCCTGTGCTGAACACGTATTCCACATGTGTTTGACATGCAAAACCTGTGTGTCCCTGTGTGCGGCTCTAGAGGGTACCATCTGTGAATTTAGGGAAGTGCTCGAGAGTTTCCCAAGAGTTCTTCCTTTAATATTATTTACATGTCCTGTTTTGGGGGTCTATGTACTTGTATCGGATACTCGAATCCCGGCATCCCCGTTTTATGCAACTTAGATAGACATACATATATGGATTGGAGTGAATTCTTAGAAAGCACAAAAGATGCTCACTCTCAGATCATGTATTGAAATACACAACTACATCAGCCATCATTCATAAGTTGCTCTATCAACCCTTAGTGAGATTCACAGTAAACACAGTATAATTTTTTTTTTAACTCCAAAAATTAGAGCCTCAATGCCACGGATTCATTTCCACCATAGTCAGTTGCATCGATGCTCCATTCTTCTCGAGAGAAGAATCAATCTCATTCCTGCTAATCTTATAAGTTATTATTGTCTAGGTCTATGATCAGGACATAGGTCTAAACTTCTGTCCATTAGATGAGCTAAATAAGGTCAAGATAAATGTTTGGCAGGAGTCTTTTACAGTGGCCTACATATTCAAATCATAGATTTCCCTGAAACTTGTCCAAAATTTTCAAGTCACGGTTTTGTTTTTTCAAATTGCAATCGCAAGCTAACTATTGGCTAGTGACTCTCCTCGAAGTTCAGAATTATGTCATTTAACTATGTTATCACACTGCCAGTCCATTCTACCTAGTAAGCATAATACAGTATAGACAACATTATTGAGAAAGTTTTCAGTCAATCTGAGCTGAGGTGATGTGGACACCTGTGTTGCGAAAATTTTCAGTTGAGTTGAGCTGAGGGGAGGTGAACTGAGATGACCTGGACACCTGCGTTATTGAGAAAGTATTCAGTTGAGCTGAGCTGAGATGAGCTGGACACCTGCAAAATTTTAAACAGTGTCTACCATCTCCTCTTGTAGAGGAGGATTTTCAGTACACTCTGCTTGTTCTCTGTGATGTGATAACGATATCCTCTTGTTGATGATGATTCCGAGTACATGTCACCTAGATGAGGAAATGATTGGGCAGCCCATTTTCATGTGTGTCTGATGATGCACACAGTTACTTAGAGGTTTTCAGATATTTCATTTTTTGTTGTGCCATTAGAATGCTTATTGAGTAAATGGCTATTTGTTTTCTGTTTATGGCTTTAAATGAATGGACTTAAGTTGGGTTCATAAGTCAACATGCCCAGAATGGAGTGAAGTTGGCCCCATATGAGCTTGGGTACCCAATTATATCTTGAATTCAGTTCAGATGCTGTACGTGAAATTTGAAAGTCATTTTTGGGAGATTTGTATTCCTTGATTGAGTGTATAAAAGTGCCTTTGTACCCAATTATATGTTAAAGTTAGTTCAGACGCTATACGTGAAATTTGAAAGTCATTTTTGGGGTTTTGTATTCCTTGATTGAGTGTATAAATGTGCCTTTTGATCAGGAGAGAGGACTTGTTTTCCTTTGTGATCATTTTTATATCAAGCATGTTTGTTCCATAAAATAATATACCTGTTATTTTTTTTTACTATTATTTGTTCCTGCCTGAGCTGCTGTAAAGGTTTAACTCCAGCATTTGCTATGGACAACATTATATATCAATAAGTTAAAGCTTTTGCAAACCATCCTTAACTGGGTTTTTTGTCCCAGCATAAGACGTAGGTTAGTTTACTACTCTTCAGAAATCATGCTCTGAAAAATTATTGTGATGCATCAAATCATATTTTTCTATTTTTATTTATATTTTTATCATTTTTGTAATCTTGACGCATCAATCTCAGGTTAAAATTTTTTTTTTTTAGTGCATTACCTTGCATGGTATGATTAAGGGTGCCAATTAGACTTCCTTATTAATTATTTGTCAATGATTATATTCTTTAAACTATTATATATGATTGAATGCTTTTTCTTGAAGTTAGCCAGATTCGGATTCAAATCTACTGGATTTTTGAAAAACCAGAATCTGGATGAGGATGGGGGTGGACAACATGTATAAAAAGTATAAATATATTTCTATAATTCGTAAGAAACATAGGTTTAGATTTAATAATCAAAACCATTTACAACTTTAAAACTATGACCAAAACAGAGTTCCCATTTCCTAATATTTTTGAAAGGCACACAAGCTGACATTGGGCATAAAGGGCAAGCCGACAAATGCAATCGACTTAAAAGACGTGTAATTTTTGTTCAAATGACCAAATTAATTTATTTATTGTTCTTTTGTGTATCGAGGAGAGAGAGAAAAGAGAGAGCCACCAAATCCTGCTGATAAAAACATGCCAGGTAAGATGTGACAAATTTTGGTGAAGGAACAAGTGCAGATAAGAGAATTTAATCAATGTCCAACCAGAGACCAAAAAAGCAGGTCAAAGGGACTAAGATAGTAGATTCAGTGTCGTTACAAAATCAAAGTGGGAGTGCTAAGGATCTGTTAGAAGTTAGAACAATGCTAGAAGCAGAATTATAATCAGATTTAAGAATAGGCTAAATCTAAAGAAAGCAAAATAAAGCTAAAAGAGAGAGTATAAGGTAAGGTGTTGGTACAATAGAAGTACTATGTCAGGAGGGGGATGTCTTCGGTTTTAGGTGGAGGGCCAGAGTTGGGCACCTCCCTTCCCTTGGCCGCATACCAGGTTGCCCCTCTTCTGGACTTGCCTCTAAGGCGGGGCATGGCAGTGGCTACAATTGACCTAGGACGGAGCACACAGAGGAGGTGCAAGAAAAAGAACCAGACCAACAGACCCCGAGAGGAGAGGCATGAACCAGAAGTCTGTGAAGCCGAGTGGAAATCACATTAGGAGGGGAGAAAGAAATTGAGAACTAGGGAGAGTTGGACATGGAGATGTCGANTTGTACTGCCCAGAAGCGTATCGGTGTATAAAGTCTTCAGAATCTTGATCGGAGTGGTTGAGTTGAGGGGAATTTTGAGATGGCGAGCAGATTAGGAAGGAGGGTCGTACATTTCGCCAATTTGCCTCTGAAACTGGTGATGCCCTCCTCAAGAGAAAACATCAAGGAAGTTGCATTCAAGACCGTTCCCTCTGCATCCAAGGTAATTCATCCGTTTTGACTTCAGTTCCCAATGCTCATACGGGTCATGTATTGTCCACTCTGGTTTTTTAAATTTCTTTTCCCCCTTCCTCGGAGGCGTGGGTTCGATTCTCCTCCAGTTTCCTGCTGTTGGAATCTTCCAGGCACGGGTTCATCTTGCGTCAGCGTCGCTGCAAAGTTCATATCTTTTACTGTTTCTGTCATATTCCTTCCCAAACCTGCTTTTGCATTTGCTTCTCAAACAATGCCTTCGAAAGTTCCTTCACGAGATTCGAACCCGTGCAAGCGCAATCACTTTTCGGCTTTTCGAACTAATGTTCCTCTATTTTGAGGATTGCAACGGGCTATTCTATGCTTTCTATGAGCTTGGGTTCTCCCATTAACGGTAACCATTTATCTTATAGAAAATTGCTTTACGGATGCCTCCAACAAACTTCTATCCATACGAAATTATATAACTAATTTAGAGAGATTAAATCAGAGTAACCATTCTCAAAACCCTGTAGTGGATCACCAACTGCTTGAAGACAATGAAAAATAATGAAAGGACATAAATTTCAGTCGAAGTTAGTTTGGATTATTCAGCATATTTGCATGGACAGCTCTGTGCAATGACGTGGTTGCTCAGAAAAAAGTTTCTTAGTTTAACAACCAGAGGAAAGTGGGTTTTAGTCCGCCAATTGCTGGTTGGCATACCGACTAGTTCGCCTGATTTTCTTGGAGTCATATCAGTTCGACACGCAATATACTACACTCTAAACACCCTGACTTGATGTATCTTAGCTTTTTATTTCGTGGGAAAGTTCAAGCTTATCTTGCTTTCCTTTCTTATCTCTACAGATTGAGATTAAGAGGGTGCTGGAGTCATTATATGGGCTAGAGGTCGAGAAGGTACAGACACTTAACATGCAAGGCAAAAAAAAACGCAGAGGTGGCATTGTTTATGCTAAACCTGATTACAAGAAAGCATATGTAACCCTCAAGCACCCAGTCACGTTGCCACCTAACCTCTTTCCGATTAATCTATTTGAAGAGGGAAAAGAGGCCAAGCAGCAGGAGGAGGCAGACAGCATGGACAAGCAGAGGAAAGCAACCCATTGGCTTGAGGATAGCAAAGAAAAATTTAAACCTGATCAGCTGCAATCTGAAAAGGAGAAGCCCAAGGCTAGCAAGAGGCCTGCTCCCTGGCACAGTAAACTTTCCTGGAGGTAGAGGTCATGATCCATGGATATATTTCCTGTAAGTGAATTTTCAACTGATCTTACTAAATACATTTGTTTTATCTTCTCCAAATTGTTCAATTTGCTCTCTGTCCACAACTCGCGATACAAAAAGCATTGGCAACTATAAGCCTAACATTTGATTTTAATCAAGTTGGCATACATCTTGAAATCCATGAACTGTAAATGAGAGACATACTTTCTAAATCTGCATTTCCATGACATCATAGAAGAGTGTTAAGTTCCATTCTGATTTTTGTTGCGATTGCGTGCTGAAGGTATGATGGTATAGAATTCTATGATAGTAACTACTAACGATCACAAGCATCTGCCGCTCATGGGAAATATTGAATTACATTTGGCATTGTGGCTGTTTTTGTTCTTTTCTCTGGATTTAGCTATTTTTTTGTTATTCAGAGCCCCCCCCCTGTGTGGTTGGTATGGTATTTTATTTGAACAGCTCATATTTCGGCATTTGGTATGTGATGTCATAGAAGGATTGCTAGCACATCATTGCACTTTACTATGGTTAATGATGGACAACAATGCGCATGTATTTCCATCTGCAAACATAGGTTGTAGGTATCGTGATGCCTAAAACGTTGCACATAGTGGATCTAGATTTTATTGAACTAATATATCCTTAAGAATCAAAATCTGCGCACCATGTGTGAACAGCTTCTTCTTTTTTTCTCTTTCTGTGAAGCGGCCCTTCTAACTGTGTCAAAGTTGTTTATGCAGCACATGCTCTCTGTTTCATACATACCTTTGGCAATAATTGTGCACAATTTTGAAAAAAGGAAATACATCTGCATAGATAGTTTACTGGAAGAGAATATAGTAGAAGCAGGAATGAAGAATCCTTAGGACAGGTGACTTTCTGGAAACTTAATGTCTATCAATTGGTTGAAGTTGATGCTTCAAACCATGGAAAGTCTGATTTTTGAGTATTCCTGGAATGTTTTCAAATCTATATGCCTTACAATTATTTCTTGGATATCAACATTATCCTTGTCATGGGAAAACATTGTCATTGCTTTTGTTTGTTAGAAAACAGAAAATAAATCGTGAAAAGCTACAATTCAATATATGCAATACCCCAATTTTTCCATACTTAAATATCTTTAAGTGGTAATTAAGATGATATGTGTATATATCTTGCTACGAAGGCCTTACAATTATTTCTTGGATATCGACATTATCTTTGTCATGGGAAAACATTGTCATTACTTTTGTTTGTAAGAAAACAGAAAATAAATCGTGAAAAGCTAGAATTCAATATATGCAATACCCCAATTTTTTCATATGTAAATATCTTTAAGTGGTAATTAATTTGATATATGTATATATCTTACTATGAAGGCCTTTCCAGATTCAGATCTTTGCTACCCTTAACCAATATCATGCCTTGCAAATCTTCAACTTCTATAATCTCCAACATTGTCTAATGAAATTAAGTTACTAGCACTACCCTAAGCCATGAACTCTGTTGTGCATATGCTTCTTAAAGTTTGCCAGATGAAGAAAACGTAGCATGGTATTTTACTCGTGTAAGTTGCTTATTATTATACATAGACATCTATGTAACAGGATATGTCCTAGACCCCACCCACCTTCTATTGTTTTGTTGGACACGTGGATACATGGATCCCATGTGTTTGGCACACATGGGATATGGGTCCTGTGCCGAACACATATTCCACATGTGTTTGACATGCAAAACCTGTGTGTCCCCATGTGTGGGGCTCTAGACCAACACTATAAAACGACTTTTAAGGTTTCAAACATGTTATAAAGGCATGATTGTTTTTGGCACATGTGGGATATGGGTCCTGTGCTGAACACGTATTCCACATGTGTTTGACATGCAAAACCTGTGTGTCCCTGTGTGCGGCTCTAGAGGGTACCATCTGTGAATTTAGGGAAGTGCTCGAGAGTTTCCCAAGAGTTCTTCCTTTAATATTATTTACATGTCCTGTTTTGGGGGTCTATGTACTTGTATCGGATACTCGAATCCCGGCATCCCCGTTTTATGCAACTTAGATAGACATACATATATGGATTGGAGTGAATTCTTAGAAAGCACAAAAGATGCTCACTCTCAGATCATGTATTGAAATACACAACTACATCAGCCATCATTCATAAGTTGCTCTATCAACCCTTAGTGAGATTCACAGTAAACACAGTATAATTTTTTTTTTAACTCCAAAAATTAGAGCCTCAATGCCACGGATTCATTTCCACCATAGTCAGTTGCATCGATGCTCCATTCTTCTCGAGAGAAGAATCAATCTCATTCCTGCTAATCTTATAAGTTATTATTGTCTAGGTCTATGATCAGGACATAGGTCTAAACTTCTGTCCATTAGATGAGCTAAATAAGGTCAAGATAAATGTTTGGCAGGAGTCTTTTACAGTGGCCTACATATTCAAATCATAGATTTCCCTGAAACTTGTCCAAAATTTTCAAGTCACGGTTTTGTTTTTTCAAATTGCAATCGCAAGCTAACTATTGGCTAGTGACTCTCCTCGAAGTTCAGAATTATGTCATTTAACTATGTTATCACACTGCCAGTCCATTCTACCTAGTAAGCATAATACAGTATAGACAACATTATTGAGAAAGTTTTCAGTCAATCTGAGCTGAGGTGATGTGGACACCTGTGTTGCGAAAATTTTCAGTTGAGTTGAGCTGAGGGGAGGTGAACTGAGATGACCTGGACACCTGCGTTATTGAGAAAGTATTCAGTTGAGCTGAGCTGAGATGAGCTGGACACCTGCAAAATTTTAAACAGTGTCTACCATCTCCTCTTGTAGAGGAGGATTTTCAGTACACTCTGCTTGTTCTCTGTGATGTGATAACGATATCCTCTTGTTGATGATGATTCCGAGTACATGTCACCTAGATGAGGAAATGATTGGGCAGCCCATTTTCATGTGTGTCTGATGATGCACACAGTTACTTAGAGGTTTTCAGATATTTCATTTTTTGTTGTGCCATTAGAATGCTTATTGAGTAAATGGCTATTTGTTTTCTGTTTATGGCTTTAAATGAATGGACTTAAGTTGGGTTCATAAGTCAACATGCCCAGAATGGAGTGAAGTTGGCCCCATATGAGCTTGGGTACCCAATTATATCTTGAATTCAGTTCAGATGCTGTACGTGAAATTTGAAAGTCATTTTTGGGAGATTTGTATTCCTTGATTGAGTGTATAAAAGTGCCTTTGTACCCAATTATATGTTAAAGTTAGTTCAGACGCTATACGTGAAATTTGAAAGTCATTTTTGGGGTTTTGTATTCCTTGATTGAGTGTATAAATGTGCCTTTTGATCAGGAGAGAGGACTTGTTTTCCTTTGTGATCATTTTTATATCAAGCATGTTTGTTCCATAAAATAATATACCTGTTATTTTTTTTTACTATTATTTGTTCCTGCCTGAGCTGCTGTAAAGGTTTAACTCCAGCATTTGCTATGGACAACATTATATATCAATAAGTTAAAGCTTTTGCAAACCATCCTTAACTGGGTTTTTTGTCCCAGCATAAGACGTAGGTTAGTTTACTACTCTTCAGAAATCATGCTCTGAAAAATTATTGTGATGCATCAAATCATATTTTTCTATTTTTATTTATATTTTTATCATTTTTGTAATCTTGACGCATCAATCTCAGGTTAAAATTTTTTTTTTTTAGTGCATTACCTTGCATGGTATGATTAAGGGTGCCAATTAGACTTCCTTATTAATTATTTGTCAATGATTATATTCTTTAAACTATTATATATGATTGAATGCTTTTTCTTGAAGTTAGCCAGATTCGGATTCAAATCTACTGGATTTTTGAAAAACCAGAATCTGGATGAGGATGGGGGTGGACAACATGTATAAAAAGTATAAATATATTTCTATAATTCGTAAGAAACATAGGTTTAGATTTAATAATCAAAACCATTTACAACTTTAAAACTATGACCAAAACAGAGTTCCCATTTCCTAATATTTTTGAAAGGCACACAAGCTGACATTGGGCATAAAGGGCAAGCCGACAAATGCAATCGACTTAAAAGACGTGTAATTTTTGTTCAAATGACCAAATTAATTTATTTATTGTTCTTTTGTGTATCGAGGAGAGAGAGAAAAGAGAGAGCCGCCAAATCTTGCTGATAAAAACATGCCAGGTAAGAGGTGACAAATTTTGGTGAAGGAACAAGTGCAGATAAGAGAATTTAATCAATGTCCAACAAGAGACCAAAAAAGCAGGTCAAAGGGACTAAGATAGTAGATTCAGTGTCGTTACAAATTCAAAGTGGGAGTGCTAAGGATCTGTTAGAAGTTAGAACAATGCTAGAAGCAGAATTATAATCAGATTTAAGAGTAGGCTAAATCTAAAGAAAGCAAAATAAAGCTAAAAGAGAGAGTATAAGGTAAGGTGTTGGTACAATAGAAGTACTATGTCAGGAGGGGGATGCCTTCGGTTTTAGGTGGAGGGCTAGAGTTGGGCACCTCCCTTCCCTTGGCCGCATACCAGGCTGCCCCTCTTCTGGATTTGCCTCTAAGGCGGGGCATGGCGGTGGCTACAATTGACCTGGGATGGAGCACACAGAGGAGGTGCAAGAAAAAGAACCAAACCAGCAGACCCTGTGAAGAGAGGCACGAACCAGAAGTCTGTGAAGCTGAGTGGAAATCGCATTAGGAGGGGAGGAAGAAATTGAGAACCAGGGAGAGTTGGACATGGAGACGCCGAAGGAGCAAATGAAGTTCAATGCGCCCATGCACGACCTTAGGAGTGTCATTGTTGAGGTGCGGATGGGACTGTGGAGACATCCTGCCCTGCTCTATGAAATATCCCACGCTGCTGAGCTTCCAAAGCGTGCGACAAGCTGGCCACAACTAAAGTCTGAAGAGTGACGACGGGTGTTTTAAAACCATGAGGTGATGGATGAGGG
>JZKD02S0661915.1:0-15489 GCA_000966675.3 Picea glauca | reverse complement strand
ATTGAGTACCCAAACAAGAAAATAATTTAGTCCAAAATTTTCTAGTGAAATTGGATCTTTGTCACTTACAATAATATTTGGGACTCCATGTATCTTTTGAACTATTTACATGAATGTTGTGACTACTGTACTTGCTTTAAAAGGATGAGAAAAAAATAAAAAATGGGCATACTTTGTTAGTCGATCCACTCCTACCATGATGACAATATTTCCTTAAGATTTGGGTAAACCTGTAATAAAATCCATTGAAACTTCTTCCCAACATTGAATTGGTATAGCTAATGGTTGTAGGAGACTTGGCTTCTTGATTGTCTCTTCATTATTACACTGGCAGGCCACACATTCAGACTCAAACTTTTGAATATCAGTTTTACGAACTTCCCAAAAAAATCTTTCTTGATCTTGTGGTATGTTTTCAATAATATTGAATATCCTCATATAGGAGAAGTGTGCAATTCCAAAAGAACCTTTTGTTTGAGTTGGGAATTCTTACTTAAATATAAGTGATCATGATACCATAGAAAGTCATTCTTCCATACAAATCTATCTAATGAATTGGGGTCCTATTATAGTTGTTGAATGATCTTACATACATATTGATCTTTCTTCCATTTTATCCTTGCTTCTTCCACCCAATCAAATTGTAGAATATAAATAACACATATTGAACCTTTTGTTTCTTATTCTTTCCTTGAAAGGGAATCTACCACAACATTATGTTTTCCTTTTTGGTAGATAATTTAAAAGTCATAACCTAGCATCTTTGTAACCCATTTTAATTTCTCTTCTGAAGATAATAATTGCTCTAAGAATTACTTCAAAATATCACGATACATTTTTACTTTGAAGTGTATTCCTATTAGCTAAGTCTACCATTTCTTAACTACATGTAGTATGGACAACATTTATTTCTCATAAATGGGTTTGAGTAATTTTTTTTCCTTTAAGTTGAATGCTTTCAAAGGAAAGATTCCTTCATTATTAAATTAAAACGACACCAATGTCATAGACCGAGGCATCACACTCCAGAATAAATGTTTTGATAATGTCATGTGCGGCAAGGAAAAGACTTGTACACACAACCTCCTTAAGTTTTTCAAAAGATTTGGTTTCTTCTTGTGTCCAAGAAAATACTTCCTTATTTAATAATGTTGTTATGGGTGTTTCTATTTGACCATAGTTCTTGAAAAATTTGTGGTAATACACTGTCAATCCTAAGAATTTCCTAAGTTTCTTGAAGGTTTTGGGAGTTGACCATTCCCTCATAGATTTAATTTTTTTAGGGTCCACTTTTACACCTTCATGAGATAAAATATGACCCAAATATTCCACTTCTTGAAACCCAAAGACACACTTGAAAGGCTTTGCATAAATTTGTTGTTCTTCCAATAGTTGTAATACTCTGTCAACATGTTGTACATGCTCTTCCCAACATTTATTGTAGATTAGTATGTCATCAAAAAATACTAACACAAATTTTCTAAGGAGGGGTTTGAAAACAAAATTCATCAAGATTTGAAATCTTGAAGGTGCATTAGTAAGTCCAAATGGCTTAACCAAAATATCATAATGAACTTCATGTGTTCTCAAAGTTGTTTTGGGAATGTCTTCCTGCCTCATTTTGATTTGATGATATCTCGAACAAAGATCTAATTTATAAAGAAAACTGCTCCATGCAAGTCATCTAATAATTCATCAATGATAGAAATAGGAAACTTATTGTCGAGACTAAGAAATGATACCATATTGTCTTTATTTTGATAATTTTTTAAGTATATAAAATGCAAAATTGATCCTCATATATGTTATTATTCACTCATCCTTCACTCATCCTAGAAATATATTGTACAAATGTAAAAATGGATTGTGTTTCTTATATTTTCATGTTTATATGATGAAATTAGGGTAGATGTTTGAGTTTTTGTCTTCAACAAAATTGAAATATGCTAACCATGAACTTTAAGGAATGACCAAGCAAATCATAGGCTGCAAAATCTAGAGTTGAAATATGAAGATGAAGATTCTTTAGAGATTAATGAAGACCAAAATTAAAGAAAACCAAGTCGACCTCACCCAATGAACAATTAGACAGAGGAAAGGAGAGAATATAGGAGCATTTCGAATTCATTTACCCATGCCCAAAAATTTCTCCCTTGGAATTCATGTGTTGTTGGCATCTTGATGTTCTTGGACTATACATTCTTCTTGAAAATGCATTTTATCTATAATGGACAACAATTATACATCCATAGTTTAATGATTTCTGTAAATGCAAATTGTTTGAGATGATTCCAATATTTGTCTATAAATACTCAGTTGCATTCTTATGTTGGGACAACTAGAGGATAGAAGAGATAGACTCTAATTAGAAGCGTTGTAGTGTTGTTACATAATTTGTGAATAGAGTTTTTAATTTTTCTGCAATACAAATATGATTGTGTAGTTTCATTCCGAGTTATGAGTGAAGTGCAGTGTTGTAGTTGCATTTTCTTTCTTTCTATACCTGTTTGAAGGAGGGGCCACTTCAAGGAGGTATCTTGTGTTTATTTCTATATACATATTTCTAGTTTTAAGTTGTTCGTTTTATGAAATCTGTTTTATTTTGTTTTTTAAAGAAATTTATTATTATACAGGCATGTTGTTAACGGTAGCTACGAGATTTATTTATTTAAAACGTTAAGTTTGTATTTCAATAGAGATAGGTTTAAAAGTTGAATGAAATAATTTTTTACCTTATGTCTCACTTCTAGAGCATAGGTGGGAATCTTCAAAACCCATAAATAGAGCTAACCATTAGTCAGACTAGGATAGTTGAAGTAATTAATTTATCTTTCGTTTTTAATCTAAAAGTTTTGATAGACATTTACATAAACACATCATAAACATGTCAGTCTATAGGTTATTGATTATGTGTAGATAACATCTATGTCTCATAAGTTCCAAGAAAACTTCAGGTTGATAATTAAATGAAGCCCCAAGCTAGTTGTCTTTCAAACAAAATATTTTAGTAATGTTAATTTTGACATTGTTGTTGGGAAGAGACTAAAAGAATTATGAATCTCTAGTTTACACTAGTCTAGGAAATGCATTTAGGGATGAATACAGGATAATAGAGATAAGACGATCTCATCATAGGATTCCCATGATGTAGAAATCTTGACACTTTCACCATAATAACTTGTGGTGGGTCTCTATTTCCTTGAATTTAAACTCATGATAGTTTAGGATACATGACTAGAGAGAGAGATCCTAGAGGACGTTTTCATGGTGCAGTAAGAGCCAACCAAGAATCTAACACAATGGTAGGAAGAGGTGGAAGAAGAAGAGGAAGTACTTCTGCAAGTGAAAAAAAACCTCCTGAAGAAGAAGTAGCATCCAATTTAGAGGAAAACAACCCATATTATTTTGAACTAAATCCTCTTGAAAACCGTAGTCATAAAAGAGAACCTTCTATTTCATCTACCTCAGAAGAATCAATAACCTTTGGGGGGGCTATGAAATTTTGGAAAAATCCCTTGTTCATCATGGTCGATGAGCACTAGGAAGATGGGGAAGGATTTGTTCCATAGATTCCCGTTACATTTGAATTTCCTATCAAGGATATAGAGGGCACAACCTAGATTAAAAAGAATCCCACCTGCTACTCTAACCCATTTCCATGGGCTAAATAGTGAAGATCCAAACACATTTATCTTTGAGTTTGATGTTTGTGTTATAGCTATGACTATTTTTTTGATGCTTAGAAACTAAAATTATTTCCAAATACCTTAAAAGACTCATATTTATGCTCGTTCATGGTGTTGGGTAAAAATTCAATACCAATCTAGGATGCTATGAAACAAGCATTCCTTAAGAAATACCAAGACTACAACTAGGTTAGGGATTTGTGAGGAGAAATATTTAAAATAGATCAGAAATAAGATGAGACTCTAGAAGACTATGTCGAAAGGTTGTATATCTCAGACGATATAATGAACATCCATTATAACCAAATACATTGCAGACACTTTTTCTTAAAGGTATCCGAGATGAGTGTTTGGATTTTCTAAACTTGATGAGAGTTAGAGATGTTTCTCAACTGTCACATAGTACTATTTGTGAGTTATGTAGACGACACTAAAGAGGTAATAATAAAGGAATGGGTTCTCTGGAAATCATTTCATGAGTTAATAAATCATTTGGAAGTGTAGTTATCCAACTTGAAATTGGGAATTCGTTAGATAATTTCAAAACATATATTCTCAGTTCTCTTAGTTCCCAACTAGATGCTTTGAAAATGAAGAAGAAGTAAGAAGAGGAAGCATTAAATTTGGCCATATTTTTTCTAATATTTCATAAGAAACATCCTCTTCATGAGTGTCCTTTGGATAATATAGAAATCTGTGCTATTTGCAAACAAGATCATGACACAAAGGATCACACTTCACTACTTGGAATAAAATTAGTCTATCAGGGAACTAGTGAAGGATTTGAGTAACTTTGTCTCATCAATCCAAAACGACCTTAGCCAAATCAACCATCAGGTATCCAACCTAATCCTTCTCATCCTTACAATGAATTTTGGGCTAATCAACAACACATGCAAAACTCCTTTTCCACTTGGTATCCACCAACCTCATTGTCATAATGGACCCCTCAAGGACAAAACCAACCTTGGTAACAATATTGGAGAGGTTCATTTACTTTTGAAAAATGTCAAAACAACATATGCAATAATTTGTTTCTTAACCCCAACTTTTATTTCAACATACACCATCTCAACCACAATTACAACTACCACCATCTCAACCACCCCAAAGCCCAACTCATATTCATGATCAACCCATTCCTAAACCCAATAATAAAGTAACTCAACATGCTTACAATGTTGAGTTTCCCAACTATATGAATTACCTTATCTACCATGTATACCTTCAAGACATTCATCTTTGATTAGGGAAGATAGTTAATCATACTTCTCCCATCATTGAGGAACAAGATGATGGAGATAGATCCACAGAGTTGGATAATTCAACTTATCTACCATGTATACCTTCAAGACATTCATCTTCAATTAGGGAAGATAGTTAATCATACTTCTCCCATCATTGAGGAACAAGATGATGGAGATAGATCCACAGAGTTGGATAATTCAACTTATCCTATTATTTTGGAACAAGTCAACGAGGATAAATTTTTTGAATCAAATAAAACAACTGATAAACCTTCTTTATAAAATCAACCCAATTCTCCAGAAAAATCAGATCAACCAAAGAAGGTTCAAATGCCCCCATATCCTAAAATATTAACCATTGAAAAATCCACTAAAAAATATGAATTTGATTTTCTTGGGGAATTCAAAGATGTATGTGTTAGAATTCCTTTATTCCAAGCCATAAAATGTGTACCTATATATGCCAAAGTTGTTAGAGAATATTGTTTGAAGAATCCATGACGAAAACCAAAGGATCCTTGAGCATTTCAAGTACTTGGTCAATTAGTTGATTCAATGCTTGGAAACATATTTACTATTAAATATGCAGATCCGAGAAGTCCTATTGTAGATGTTTACATTAATAACATTTTCATCTCAAATACTATGATATATTTGGGAGCTTCTATAAACATCATGACTAAAGAGACAATGGAAAAATTGTAGTTAAATAATCTTCATCAAACCCTTACTTTTCTTCAATTGGTAGATCGATCCACTATTCAATCTAAAGGAATCTTAGAAGACGTAGTTATCTCTGTAGAATCATGGGAGTATCCTACCGATTTCATGGTTCTATAACAAAAATCAAATCTAGGGAGATACCCTTTGATCTTGGGGAGGACTTGGTTGGCCATTGCTAATGGATTCATTGGGTGTAGATCCAAAGATATTACCATATCTTAGGGCTATTCTATAAAGAAAATTACATTGTATGCACCAACAAAACCAATCCCTGCTCATGAAACACCTATATGGATAGGAAATGAGGATAGTGATGATGACAAAATCCAACAAGTATTTATTATTGAATCGAGTCTTTATTTTAAATAAAAGACTGAATATGATATTATTTGTGATCTTATTACTAATCATGATTCACCTACTAATCATATCATGCAGATGATAGAAGAAACATGACTTTTCTCTATGATTAAAAAACAATTTCAATCAATTCTATCCTATATATTTACCGCTTTTGACATACGTAGCATGCCTATATAAATCCTTCCAGGAAAGTCACTTTATATAAATCCCGAGCTTGAAGGACAAAAAAAACAAAAGTTGATTGAATTGTTACAATTGTATGCTAAGGAATTTGCTTGGGATTATACAGAGATGAAGGGAATTCATCCTATTTTGTGCACTTATCACATTTATGTCTAGTACAAATTTTGACCAATAAGACAACCTCAATGAATAATGAATCCTGTACTTCGGGAAATAGTCAAAACCGAGTTGCAGAAACTACTAGATGTTGATTTTATTTATCTTATTTCCAATAGTAAGTGGGCTTCACCACGTGTTATCGTTCCAAAGAAGAATGGGAAATGGAGATTATGTGTGGATTATAGAGGATTGAATAAATCTATCTCTAAAGACTACTTCCATTTACCTTTTATTGATAAAGTTTTGGATACCCTAACAAGAAAAAAATACTTTTCCTTCCTTGATGGATTCAATGGGTATAACCAAATTCAATTAGCCCCTAGAGATCAAGACAATACAACTTTTACCTTCCCATGGGGTACTTTTTCATTATGTTTCCTTTTTTTTGGATTGTGTAATGCTCTGATCACATTCCAAAGGGCTGTACTTGGAATATTTTCTGACTTGATCCATGACTATGTGGAATTTTACATGGATGATTTTACAGTCTATGGAAATAACTTTGATGAAGAAATGAACAATCTAAGAAAAGTTCTCGAAAGATGTCAAGAAACAAATTTGTCCCTCAATCATGAAAAATGTCATATATTTCTCACATAAGGCATAGTGTTGGGAATCATATATCTCCAAAGGTTATCCAGGTTGACCTTGAAAAAGTCAAAGTAATCACTAAACTTCCAACTCCAATGAATAAAAAAGATGCAATAAGTTTCTTAGATCATCCAAGATATCATTGTCTTTTCATAGAAAACTTTACCAAAATAACATCACCTTTATTCATGTTACTTTCAAAAGATGTTGACTTTCTTTGGACTAATTCCTATCAAACAACCTTTGAGATGCTAAAAGAAAAATTATCTGTAGCACCTGTGTTAAGAGGAACCAATTGGTATTTACCATTTCATATCTCAACATATGCTTCAGATACAACCATTGGAGATGTACTTGGAAAAAAATGAGCAAAGGACATATGGAATCTTTTATACCAATAAAAAATTTGCTCCTGTAGAATTAAATTACATTGTAACATAGAATGAATTCCTTATTGTTGTCCATTGAATAATTTTTTTTACACTACTTCATTGGTTATTCAGTATTTGTACACACTGATCATTCTTCCATTAGATACCTTAAGAATAAACTAGTAAAAAATGGTAGGGTAACTCGGTGGTTACTTTTACTACATGAATATGACATCACCATTTGTGATAGGCCCAAAAGAGAAAATTTTGTAGAAGACTTTTTGTCCTGACTGAATATTGAAGGGAGTAATGATCCATTAGAAGATGTTTTTTCTGACGAACATTTATTTTCATTGTTTGTTCACTCACCTTGGTTTGCAGATATTTCCAATTACTTAGCTACATGGAAGCTTCCACAACATTTCTCTTCAAGAGAAAAACAAAAAATTGTTTGACAAAGTGCTATTATTATTGGATCCAAGGACAACTCTTTCAAATAGGACTTGATTACATTATCCGACATTGTGTTTGAGAGGATGAGATATTTAATATTCTAAAATCATGTCATGATGACCCATGCCAAGGACATTTTGTGGGTCTTAAGGTTAGGGTACTATTGGCCAACTATTTTCATAGATGCTAGAAAATATGTCAAAAGTTGTGACATCTTTCAAATAATGGGAAAACTTATACAATGAGATGAAATTACATTGCAAACTCAAGTGTTAATTGAACCCTTCGAGAAAACATGCCCTTTATTTTGTAGGACCCATTAATCCACCTTCAAGACAAAAGACATACATTCTAGTTTTCATATATTACGTACCAAAATGGGTTGAGGCAAACGATCTTCCTAGAACTACTAAGTAAACAATGGTAGACTTTTTGTATGTAGAAATATTTGCCCGGTTTGGGTTACCAAGAGATATTTTCATTGATCAAGGGACTCAATTGACTTCTAAACGCATACACTTCATCACCAAGAAATATAATATTTGGCACAAAACATCAATGCCTTATCACTTTTGGGCCAATGGCCAAGTTGAAGTAACCAACAAATTTTTGGAGACTATTTTGGTGAATATAGTACAACTTCATCAAAAGGATTGGGTTGACAGATTGCCTAAAGAATTTTGGGCTTACCAAGCAACATGGTGCAATACAATTGGATTTACCCCTTATGAGCAAATTTGCGGTAAGCAGGTTGTCTTTCCAATTGAATTTGAAGTCAAAAATTTATGCATATCATTGTAATCTAACATGGATACTACATAGGCTCAACAACATCATCTAAATAAATTTAATGAGCTTGATGAATTTTGTCAATCTGTCATTCAACAAACTGACATTATTCAACAACAAAGAGCTAAATGGCATGATCAATTCATCAAGAAAAATAAATTTCATGAAGGGGATTGGGCACTCTTGTTTGATTCTTGAGAGAAATATTTCAAGAGAAAGATTTGCATACGATGGATGGGACCTCATGAAATAGATACTGTCTATACTAACAATTCAATTAATATTCACACTATTGATGATAATAAAACTCCATTATTGGTGAATGTTCATATGTTACGTCTGTATCAAAAACCAACATCGAAAGAAGAGTTTGTCAAGGAACTACTCAAAGAGGTAAAATTTGAAATCGTAAATAAAGTGGCCTCTCCACTTTCAACTACTACTCCTTGACCCCTCTTGTAAAAGGTAATTTTTATATATATATTGTATATAGAATAAAGAAAAAAAAATAAAAAAATTCCAATAGTGAAAACCTGGAAACGGGCACTATTGGACTTGGCAATGTTAGAAGGCCCAATTCCTGGTTGACATTGTCAAGAGAAAAATATATATCAAGAAAACTCGTTCTTGTATAGTTTCTGATATACCTTCACACAAGATCTATCTAACAATGAAGCATACACAACTTGCAATGGTGGATGAAGAGAGAAGACACAAAATGGAGAAATGAATGAAAATAATTTATATTATCTAAGTATGAGAATGTTACAATACAAGTGACATACTTTGTATGACACAACTAACTCACCACAATAGCCAAGATAATTTGCATTAGGAGTGTTCTATATGTGACACACACTGACAGTCACTAGAGTCAACTTCCACCTAGTCCTAGTTAATTGGGCATGTGGTCATTAGTTAAATAGTGAAACCAGAGTGAAATGAGGAGGATATCACTCACACATGTGGAATGTGCCTTATTGGTGATGATACCAATGCAAGTACACATTAATGGTGATGATCATGAGGTTAGCATGCAACACTTGGTGATAAAGACATGGTTGACATGCAACACTTCGTTCAATTAGTCTAACTGAACAATAACTAAGAATTGACTAGAGGGTATGTGGCATCCTTGTCTAGGGGAGAATATTCTCAATGAGGGGAGAATATATTAGACTAAGGGACCCTCAACATAGCCAAATAAACATAGAAAAATAAAATGAAAGGAAAATCCTAAGTGTGTGTAATATCTCTAACACGTTTCGTAAACACTACTAATGAGTATACATAATGAATGGGTCTCGGGGACAGAGGCCATGTTAGGTACCCATGAAAAATGCAACTAATAAAAACTAAAATAAAGTGAGGAAAGATGGAAAACCTCATGGGAAACCCCCTTGTCAAAATACAATGTATCAAAAGAAGAGAAATACAATTGCTAGGGAATTATGTCCTTCACTCCAAGACGATCATGCAAAATATATAATTTTTTCTCAATGAAATTATTAGTGAATATGTCGATAGTATGCTCAATGGAAGGGTAGTATTGCAAATCAATGATCCTATCATCAACTAACTCCCTAATAAAATGCATATGGATATCGATATGTTTTGTTCGTTGTCTCTATACAGGATCTCGATGGAATTTTAGTATACTCTGGTTGTCACACCATATCACAGTCAAACAATGGAGTTGAATGTCAATCTCAGTGAGGAAGTTCTATAGACACAGTTCCTAGATGGTGATGTTAACTACTCCCCTGTACTCAGCCTATGCTGAAGATAAAGCAATAGTTGACTACTTTTTGCTTGACAAACAGATTGGGTCAGATCCCAAACTCAACATGTACCTGTAGGTGGGATTGCAATCAGTTCCATCGCCTTCCCAGTTGAAATCAATGAACCCTATGAGATCCAACTTGAAACCTACTACATAGTGGATCCCATAACTGATGGTGCCCTGAACGTATCTGAGGATGTTCTTAGAAGCCTTCCAGTGTAATTTATGCATCTCCTACATGTACCTGGAGACTACCCCTATCTATATAAGGCTCCACACAAACTGTCTATATAAGGTGTTTTCCACCACTCATGTATCCCCACCATCCTCAACTCTAACCCCAAATAAGAAGGGTGTAGGTGTAGACTTGCAGTCTGTCATGTGGAATCTCTCCATGAGATATCGAGCATACTTAGCCTGAGATAGATTGATGCATGAGACATCCTAGCTGATATTGAGACAGATAAATAAATGGAGTGGACCCATGTCCATCATCAAAAACTTATCATGAAGAATGACCTTGACTACAACAATCGTTGAAACTGAGTTTCCAGTGATAAAAATATCATCCACATATAGAACTAGGATTAAAAGTGATTCAATGGTCCCTAACATGTAGACATTTGGATCAGATTTTCATCTAAAAAAATTCTTGGAGAGAAAGTAGGAGTCCATCTTTGTGTACCATGCTCTAAGTTCCTACTTGAGGCCATAGAGTAGATTTTTGAGTCGACACACTAAAGATGAATTCTGTATGAATCTAGGAGACTGCTCCATATAAATATCCTCTGAGAGATCCACATGAAGAAAATCATTCTTCACATCCATATGATGTGCTTTCCATCCCCTGGCTACTCCAATGGAAAGATCCAACTTGATAGAATCCAACTTTGCTACTGGACAAAAAGTCTCATCATAGTCGATCTTGTGGATCTTCTAAAATCCCTTGGAAACTACTATTGCCTTGTGTTTGCTCACTTGTACATCCACTACCTTTTTGGTCTAGTAGACCCATCTGCATCTAACAAGCTTCATGTCTAAAGGAAGTTGAACCAGATCCCAAGTCTAGTTCTCGAGGAGAGATTTGTACTCCTTCTGCATGGCTACTTCCTAGAAGGGGTTCCATATAGCCTCCCTGTAGGTCTGCAGCTTTGAAGAATAAATAACATAACAATGCAAAGGCATCATGGGTTCATTGGAAGTGAGTACACGAGGAGGATCCTGAAACTGATATCTGGTCCTCCTCAGATCCGTTGTATCCCCAACAAGGTCTCCTACATCTTGAAGTGTGGATTTTTCCCACTTGGGAATATTCTTTGGCTGCTCATATGAATGTACTAACTCTGCATATGGATTCTCTAACTACGAATATAAATTCTTTGATTGTGCATTTGTATCCTCTGAATGCTCTGACTCTATATCAAAACTTAGATCTATGGTGTAGTCTAAATATGTGGACTCATCATCCACAACTGGTGGAAGTAAAAAATCCTCTGCATGTGGCTCATGTGGAGTATGCGAGGTAATTTCCTTGAACTAGACATTGCGCTCAATGATGAGCTAGTCCGTAGAGGGATCAAGTAATATGTATCCCTTCACACCATTGGAATAACTAAAAAATATGCATGGGTGGCTATGTGGATCTAATGATTTCCTCTTCTCAGAGGGAATGCGGGCCCATGCTCCTAATCCAAAGATACAGAAATGGGTGAATTCCTATTTTTTGCCACTCTAAACCTCGAAAGGAGCCCCATCCTTAACATATATGTGAAGGGATCTATTCTGAATGTGATTGGAACATTTAAGTTCCTCATCCCAAAGCTTGGGAGGAAGTTCCTTTGCATGTAGGATGCAACTAGTCATCTCTTTGAGAGATATGTTGGCGTAGACCACCACTTCCTCTCAGGGTCCACCAACCTCCCCGTCAAGGATCGATCAACTTCAAGGAGTCAAATGGACATTCGGGACCCTGCTAAACCCATAAAACCTTTACACATGCCCCTTTACTTAAGGTGTAGGTCCCACAAAAACCCGCAGGATCTCCACATCATCCCCCTACCTTTTAAATATTTGAAGTTGGCCCTCGCTCTTTTTACTCCGTTGACAACAACATATGAACATAGTCTATGATCGAGCACCAAGCCAACATGCACTTAAACTGGTGCTCCGTAGCTTTGGGTTCCAGCTTTTACCAACTATCAAAATCACTAACCTCCCAGGCCAATGAATAGGCGAAGTCCCAAATAGTCAAATGAAATTAATGGTTCCTACGCCTCAACAGATGGATGGTCCAGATCTGTTCAAGCTTTGGGAGTCTGAGAAGTATTCCCCACCACACCTTGCAAACCTCCAAACGTTGAAGTAGCAGAGTAGATCTCTTCCCTCCACGTGTCCCCGCTTAGATCGACGGTTGATATGGCTTCAACCTTCAGGCCTCCAGGAGCCTTGGCACTCTTTTCTCCTTGAAAACCTCTAAACCCATTGATCTATTGACAATTTCCTTGAGGACCGATGGTCTTGATGGACTCCAAGACTCCAGTCTCTGAGATCCCTTGCTCCTCCAAATGGTTGTTCCTCCTGAATGATGAAGTAGAGAAGAGATGGATATGTCACCACGGGTCACTCCATCCAAATGCATGATCACACGACATGTGTCCTCACGAGATCTAATGACCACAATTAATTCAGGCCTTTGGCTTTGAAGTTTGTCTAAGTTTCTCCCACTACATTCTTGTATATTCTATCCCTTCTTAGTTTAAAAGTTTTCAAATGGTTTTGACCCTCAACTTGTACCTTAAGTTGTTTCTCCACTTAAACTCCGATAAAAAATTCTCTTGCCTTGGAAATTTTTGACACCTTCTAAGGGGCGTCGACCCTCTGCACTCCTTGCGTATATGTGCACATGCCTTACGCAACCTCTGAAAAATTCCCCTATTCCTCCTAATCTTTAACAACTCATCTTGACTTCTGGTCTGTGCACTCCTTGTGTGGGCGTTGTGTGCTCCTCGACCAAAAGTTTCAGAAGAGAAACAATTGAATCTTATGTAAAACTCACGATTTCATTCATAAAAACATGAAATGCATATATAAACAAGTAAAAGACATCAAAATTAAACCCATTCAATCAACTAGCTCAGAGATAGATAAAAAAAAAACATTTGAAGAAAATGTCTTCTCTTATATTCAAGTAAATACATATGCAAAGTTTTTATAAATATTCTCTGCTTCTCCTTGCTATGGCTCAGCAACAACAAACTCTTATTTTTTTTTCAAAAACTTCTTCAATAAAAACCTCAAAATCCTTTAAATGAACAAGAAAACAAATTATACACCTGGAGGGGATTCTCAATCCTTCCCTCCTTTCTACCTATTGCTTTCCTATCACAATAAATGAGCATTTACAAAACAGATCAGAGCTAAGCTCGAGATTTGTACAATCCTACCTATGAATTAAAGAAATTACAATCTGAAAGGATCTTTGGGGATGAAATTAACCTCCAAACATATATTACATCTTTTTCATAATTTTCAAAATTCAAAAAGATGCTTCCCCTTTTGGGAATCCAATCATCTTTCATGCATATGCTAGGTGATGCTTTGTCCTATTACCTGTCTTATTTTTAATGATGATGGTGATGCTCCTGCATCATACTCCTCATGCCAAAATTCATTGACTCATATCCATGAGCTCCTGCACTATCTTTCCATGCTTGTAAATGTCTTCTTCACTTACCCAACTGACATATTCTAGATGGCCTTTCCACTTAACTAGATATTCAAAATAAGTCTTCCTGCTAGTCTTCTTTCCAATCCTCTAATCTAATATCTTCTCCATTTGTAACTTCAATGCTACAGGCCTCTGTTGTCTCCGTTTAACCTCTTCCTGGTCTTTTGTCTCCCCTGTTTCTTCCATCCTGTAGGGATACATGTTTTCTACATTAAATATTGGTGATATGCCAATGTCTTCTAGAAATTCAATTTCATAAGCATTTGCAACAAAATTTCTTAGGATCTTACATGGTCCTATTGTCTTCATCATCATCTTGTTTTATTTCCCCTGTGGAAATCTCTCCTTCCTTAAGTGTGATAAAACTTGATCTCCTACTTCAAATTTTACCTCCCTTATTTTCTTATCTTCTATGTTCTTATACTTCTGATTGCTCTATTGTAGCTGCTCCTTAATTTTCTCATGCAATTCTTGCATTTATGCAACAAAGTTTTCTGCTCCTATGCTTCAGAACTCACTCTGTCCCAAATCTCACAAATCTGAAATTCCCCTTGGATGCAGTCCATATACTATCTAGAATGGACTTTTTCCAGTGCTTCTGTTGGGTGAATCATTGTATGCAAATTCTTCCCGGGGAAGAATTTGATCCCACTGACATTGATATGTAGTGACCAAACTCCGTAGCAAATTCCCTAGACTTCTATTTACCAATTCTGTTTTCCCATCTGTCTGAGGGTGATATGCTAAAATGAAGGACATATCGTACCCAACTTCTTCCATAGTGTTCTCCAAAAGTGTCCTACGAATTTTGTGTCTCTTTCTGAGACAATACTCCTAGTCAAGCCATGTAACCTCTCAATCTCCTTGAAAAATAGGTTTGTTATATGAGTAGCATCATTGGTTTTTTGGAATGGTATGAAATGTGCCATATTTGAGAACCTGTCGACTACCACAAAGATAGAATCACTCCCCCTCTGGGTTCTTGGTAATCCCAACACAAAATCCATGCTGATGGCATTCCAAGGCCTGTCTGAAATAGGAAATGGATGATAAAAACTAGTGTTCTTTTGTCTTCCTTTTGCATACTGGAAAATTCTTCATTTGTTTACAAAATTCTTCACTTCAGATATCATACCTGACCAATAGTATGATGAACTCATATGTGCATAATTTTTTTCATGGCCAAAATGTCCTGCTAGGCCTCCACTATGCTTCTCTTTCAATAGATTATCTCTCATTGAGCATCTCGAAATGCAAAATTGGCTTCCCTTAAATAGAAGTCCCTCTTGAATAAAATAATCCATCCATGGGCTTCTTTCCCTTATCAAAGGATTTGCATAGGCTTCATAAGCTTCTTTGAAATATAAGTCTTCTTGATACATCCCCTTAATATGTTCAAACCCTAAGGTCTCCA
>JZKD02S0661903.1:248844-264227 GCA_000966675.3 Picea glauca | reverse complement strand
ACCTTGAACTATGATCCATATGGCCATAGAAAAAGAATAAAAAAAGAACTAAATGCATTTGAGTTTCAAGAATGCCTTCACCACTTTGTTCAAAATCCTTATACAATTGATGAATTAAGTAATTCAAGATTCACTTGTCTTCCAATGAGAACTAACCAATGCAAGGGTGCTTATATGTTGAAATGGGCCACTTTATTCAATTCTTTTGAAAATTTGTTCTTAACATATTGAAATGTTCTTGGGCATGGGTTTTGTTGTTAGGGTCCTATCCTAAAATCCTTAAGTAGATAAATAGGTTATTGTGTATTGACGCCATCTCTATTAAATAAGGTCTATGTAGCAGATATATTGTGAAAGCAATAATTGTAAAAAAGTGTACTACAAGGTTCTTCCTACTAGAAAGTTCCTAGGAGGTTAGATAAAAACTATATAAAAAAGTAGAAGGAAGGTAATGAGATGTTTTGTGAAGCATATTGTAATTGGAATCCTACTTAGTTGGAGGCTTCCCCTTCGAAGATGCAAGTGAACATTGCTTTTATCGATAAAAATATTGCTATTTGTGGTATTTTGGTTCTTCTACAATTACCTATTGATGTTATAATTTATCATTTCCACTCTTAATCTTTCTATCTTATGTTATTTCTACTCTAAATCTTCTACTTTCCTAATAAGGAACACAACATAAGTTATCATAGTACTTAACTCAATCGAGATTTTTAGAGAATATTTTAGGATAGAGATGTATTCTGACGTCTATAAATAACATAGTGATATGTCATTCATCAGGTAAATCTGTTATTAGGAAATATCTTCGGTCAAGGAAGAATACACGCAAGAAATACAAGTGGTTTCACCTAGTTAGACACCCTTGTAACCCATTTTGGTACCCCTTCAAGTAATACCACATCAGACAACACATGTATATGTAATTTCACTTCCCCATTCCCTTAGTTATATCATAAGTCCACTAGGTTATCGTCAGCCAACAATAGATAAGGTGATCAACCATATCACTTCTATAGTGTACCAAGAACAACACTCAAGAAGATTACTCTCTAGTACCTCGGTAATTGGGTAGTCCGACTAAGGGTACGATTGAACCTCCTTAGTGGTGCCCTTAGATATTGGGCTAAGTACTACTATTGGACCCTTCACGTATATTAGAGAGCTATAACACCTGATATTCCCTTGCCCTTGGGACCTTGGAAACCTTGTCCTCTATTGCCCGTCTATGAAATTCCTATGTAATTTTCCATATTGAGGATTTGAGAATTTTATCAGCACAACAATATGTAGGTGGGAGTACAAATCTGCCAAGAGTAGCAAAATAAGAAAAAAAAATTGGGTCTTGCTTGCACCGTTATTTGAGACATATATCACCATGGTACCACTCTCTACTAAGTCTTTTTGCTGGACCCAACCACACCACTGCCATGAATTTATTTCAAAATATCTATATGGAGTGTTCATTGCGTCGGCACCACTCTCTAGTAACCATTTTTTGTGGACCCACATATCTATGGCTATCATTGGAGGAGTATATCTCTCCAACAAAATCTTCACTCTAGAAACTCTGTGTGATGAGTTGCAACAAAAGATAGATCACAACCTCTCCTATGCTCAAAAATACATTGATGACATCCATGAAAGGATAACCAACCTGGAGCCATTGTCCAACCATATTTCCAAACTCATGGTGATTCAAAATCAGATCCTCACTTCACAATCCTCAGGTTATCAATGGCTGAACAAACCTTCCCAAAAGGAAGGGGTTGAATCATCCAATCCCAGTGCGCATCACTCCACCCTTCTTGTTCATGATCAAATGAATAACATGTGAGATTGGATTCCTAAAGTGGATTTCAACAAATTTGATAGGGATGACCCCACAAAATGGGTCACTCAGAGGGAACATTACTTTTCCATGCATGACATCATATATGACTTGATGAAACTTTATGTGGATGTCTTATATTTGGATCATGAATGTTGGCAATGGTGGCGATGGCATAAGAAATACCATAGATGTTATATTACTTCGACAAAATTTGTCTTAGACCTCTATGCAGACTTTGAATCAAACTCATTATTTGGGACGATTAACCAAGATTAAACATTCTTGCACAATTGAATATTTCATATCTAGTTTTGAGCAATGGTCCATCCATATTGAAGGCCCGACTGATATTTTTTTCAATGAATTCTTTATCGGTGGTGTAAAAGAAGAGGGTGCAAGTCTTAATGGCTCATATTACTACTTGGTTGGAAGCCTCTCAGAAAGCTTGGGAAGCCCAAAATATGGTGAATGCTCAAATATAAAATACCCCATTTATTCCCTGTCCACATGCCACTATTTCCCCTCCCACTATTCCTTCTTTGTTCTCTCCACCTCTCAAAATTCACAAGTTAACTTGATCTAAAATTGTGGAACGCTAACTTAAAGGTCTCTTCTATGTTGGGTCGTTTCACGCTTGAACACTTCCTTCTTAAAACTGGGGAGTTGAAGACCCGAGGTTCATCTAGAGCCGACCAACAAAACCCCAAGGCATCGACATATTGATCCTTAGCCAAAGATTCAACAAGGTCTCACTTGAGATGCCATGAGAATCACAGAAACCATCCGGTCTTGTGTCGGTGATGAAGGACTAATTACACAAGGATCCATTGGGGGTTGCATTCAGGTTATTCATTGTAGATTACTTAACAATTAACAACACATTCATTCAGGCACATAATTGACACATCATAGGTCTGGAATCACTGCAGCTTTATTATTGACATCATTTAATCATTCACATACATACATTAGGAAAATCATTCAATGAAAGTGATAGAACTCTTCTCTCTTATACATTTGTCCCAACATTATATTACTTAGTGCCATGCAATTTCAATTGGACTCTATAGACATAATAGACTTGGAATTACAACTAGAGACAATACCAAACATAGGCTCAGAGCGAGCTCAATGGAAACACTACCACAACCATCAACTAGTTATCCACTAAATAATGAGCTAACTCTCTTTCTGTTGTCATTTCTCCCTTTTATATACTTTTTGGCTCTAGCGCTTTGTCTCTTTCAATTATTCCCCACTATTCCTTTGACTTCTTATATCACTTGAATGCATTCCATGTAGCCTCTTTGGAATCTTGGCAATCTCAACTACCTTATCATCTCACCGTATTTCTGCTCCACGTTCCCTCGTTCTTCTTGTAGTAATCATTCGAGGAGATTTCCTGAAGATTATTTCTTGATTCTGACGTGCATGTGGTGTCTTCTTGATTTCTAGTGTGTGTCACAAAACTTGGATTGATGAACATTAGAAAAACTCAAACTAGTGCACATTAACAAAACTTGATCTGGCATGCAGACCTCCTGACACTCTTCACACAACTGCTTGAACACGCAGAAAATTGAGATAGATGCACACAACTTCGTATGCACACATGTGATATTTACCCAAAAATTTGGGTGCCAATAGGTCCCCATCACTATTACTTGTCTTGTCCTTGAGCCAAATGCCTCATGGAGTGACCAATGCAAAAAACAAAACCATCTGCATGAACTCTTGGACAAACTCCTTGAACTAGTGATCAAGCTCATTGAGGTAGCCCTGAAGTTGCTGAAAAACCGTATTGATATCGGCTACTATGACCTGAAGAGCTGTCAAATCCGTTGTTTTCAATTTCTCGATAAAGGGGCCAGTAACAACTTGTGCGTTTGTCAGTTGAAGTGGGAGAACACTCTTAGACTCGGGAAAGAAATAATGAGCGAGCACACTACATTTATCCTTAATATAATGAAGCTATAATGGAACCTGTCGTTCATTAGACATGGAGTCACTGTCCAACCTTTCCTTGAGTTGGTCGGTACCATTCTCCATCCTAGTTATCAAAGTTTTCATGTTGGACGTCGATTAGTCGATGTAGCCTTAATGTCGAGCTTTCTTCCAGCCCCCAAAATTAACTCTTCCTTATTCTAAATCAAGAAAATCGTCTTGTTGTTAGTGACAATAATGATCCCATTTTCCTGAAATTGACGTGGTATAACTACCTGTCAGGTCGACCGTTATTCTCAAAAATCTTTCTCCACCGCTATATCTTTCAGGTAATTGAACAAAAATTGCGTTAACTTTGCAGAAATGAAGGCTGGGCCATTATCCGTAATGATCTCTAGTGGAATGCCAAATCTGGAAAAGATATTAGTTTCCAGGAAAGAAAATACCTACTCATCCTGTGCATGCTTAAGAGGGACAACCTCAATCCATTTAGTAAAGTAGTCAGTGACTGTCGAAATAAAAATATGTCCTGCAGAAGATAGAGGATTGATAAGACCAATAAAGTCTAGACCCCATTTAGAGAAAGGGAAATCCAGGAGGATAGGTTGCAAAGGCATGGAAGAAAGACATTATTTCGCAATAAATTTTTGTCATTTATCACAAGATATTTGCGAATTTGTAGGAATCTCAAAATATGGAACACCAATAGTAACCATTTATTATAATTTTAATGGCAATAGCTTTAGCAGAAAAATGGCCACCAATGTGAACGACATAAACTAGCGATCCATGAATTTCTTGTAACAATTTTTGTGCTTCTTCATCATTCACAGATCGAAGTAGTGAACCATCAACATACTTTCTGAACAAGAAGTCTCCCAAAATGATATACCTGGAATATTCAAGGCGAAGACTTCTTCTCTGGTGAGGGTCTAAGTTATCTGGTCATTTTTTATGCTGCAAGTAATACACCATATTTCTATACCAAGGATGTTCAACTATAGAAGGATTTTCATTCTCAATATAAAACAAAGTTGAAAGAGGATTATCCTAATCATCAAGTTCTTCACTTGGTTCAGGGTGCTGAGCTAAGTGAAGGGTTAAGTCTTGTCCCTTGTTCATTTTTGAAGTCACGATGGTTAAATCATGCTCCTAAATTTTGGCAAGCCAATGTGCAAGTTTTCCTGAAAGATAAGTTTGTGAGAAAAGAAACTTGATAGAGAGAAAATGGACTCTTACTTATGTATGCTTGCCTAAAATAAAGTGGTGAAATTTTTCTATAGCCTTAACAAGAGCATAAGCATGTTTTTCAATTTAAGAGTACTTGATTTCATCATCTGATAAGCTCTGGGTCATGTATGCTACAAGTTTTTTGTTTTTTTTATCATCATTTTGTAAGAGGATAGCAACAATTGCTTCCTTGGTGGCATAGATATATATGATAAATTATTTCTCAAAATTCGGTTTCACCAAAATCGGTCCAGAGCTGATTGCTTTCTTAATCCCAAGGAAATCCTTTTCGATGTCATCTGTCCAAGAAAAAGAACAATCTTTCTTTAGAAGATTATGAATTGGTTTAACCATTATAGAAAAATCTGTAACAAACTTACAAACGAAATTGATAATGCCCATAAAATCTTGGACCTCTTTCTTGGAGGTGAGAGCAAGGAGATTTAGAATAACAACAATCCTTTCAGGGTCAATGCTTATTCCTGAATCAGAAACAATATGACAGAGGAGATTTCCTTTAGTGACACCGAAAATAGACTTGGAAGGATTTAAAGAAATACCAAACTTTCTGCAACGCATGAGAGCTTTTCTAAGATGACCAAAACGATCTAACCGGTTCTTTGAATAAACGGTCAAATCATCGAGATAAACTTGGATAATTTTACCAATAAGATCGTCAAAAACTATTTTCATATCCCTTTGGAAAGTGGCACCTGCATTAGACAAGCCAAAAGGCATACATTCATAAGAAAATGTGCCCCAACGTGTAGTAAAAGTGGTTTTATATCTATCAGTCCTTTTTATTTTGATTTGATTATAGCCAAAAAAATCATCAAGTAAGGACATCATTTGTGATCTTGCAACTTGTTGTAAAATCATTTCCATATTAGGGAGAGGAAAATGATCTTTAACACTCACTCTATTTAATGCGCGAAAATCAACGCATAATCTGATCTGACCAGTTGTTTTCCGAACTGGGACCAGATTTGAAACCCATTCAGAATACTTAACTTGAAAGATGATATCATCCTTCAATAATTTTTGAACTCTTTCCTAATAGTAGCTTCAAGTGTAGGGTTAATAGGTCTTTTTTTTCCCTAACTGGTTTTACCCCGTCCTTATTAGGAATGACATGTTGTATAAGAGCAGAATCAAAACCATGAAGATCCTTGTATGGCCATGCAAAAATGTCTTGAAATTCATGAAGTATTTATGTGAATTTCACATTTTCTTTGTCAGAACATTGGGCATGTAGTTTAACAATATTTGGAGATATGGGTGTCCCAAGGTTCAAGGAAATGGTATCACCCACTTTGCTTTTCGACTCCTCTTCCTTATGCATCCCTTTGTTTCTTACATCACTCGACGAAAATGAACTTTCAAGAGGAGTCAGGCACTTAGGAAATTTATCATCTTCAATGGATATGATTTCCTTGGGCCTAAATGGTTCATTTTGTATGAAAGCGCAAATTCCTTCATCACTTGGGAATACCTGCCATGATTCCACGTTATCAGGGATATGAGGATGATATAAAGATTGAAACGTACAATAAGGTCTTTGGGGAAAAAACTGTCGGGTAGGGGATGCTGCAAACACTACTAACCTATCAACCATTGAATTGAGTTTCCGCTTAACATGAGTGATGTTAAAAGTTAACAGGTTTGAAATGAGCATCCAAACAACTTGGATATAATGTTTAAGCAACTTGTTTTTGGGTGAATAAATCTTACGTACCATGTTCACAACAAGTTCAGAATCACAAAGACTGTAAGGTGATCGCAACCAAGGTTATATGCATTTTCGATGCCTAACAATAATGCCTCAAACTCAATAACGTTGTTTGTGTAGGAAAATTCTAACCTATAAGAAAAATTGTGAATTTTACCTACATGGGAATATAGAATAATGTCGGCTCCATTACCTTCATTTGAGCATGAGCCATCAAAATGCATGTGCCACATGCCATCGTCAAAATCAATTGGTTCAAGGATAGTGTCACCCTCATCAACAAAGATAGAGTATACTCCCAAATCTTCCTCAAGATAATTTACGTTAGGTTGGGGAACACTCTCTATGTATGGTGAAATTCTTCCTTCCCTTAGGACTATAATGTTCTTTCCGTTCCTAGAGACAAACAAATGTATTCCGTCAAGTGAAATATATCCACCCATTAAATCTTGTCAGTCTCTTCATAAAATAATTGAATAATTTCTTACTGACATATCAATTACCTAGATGTTGAGGGTTGTTCTTATTTCAGGATGTGCACACAAAACTAAGTTTACATCTTTGATTTTGCCTACAGTTGATTGTTTCAGACTGTTATAAGAGAGCATGCTTCTGGAATTTTCATTAGTGCATGATAAGCCAATCTCTTGCATTATAATTTTTGACATTACACTTGGACCAAACCCGCCATCAATTAGGCAACAATGCGATATTTTATCCATAATTTTTACAGAAATATAAAAAGGGGGATTTTTTACATGTTTCATAAAGTTATTTACACCTATTTTATTTACATTTGAATCCTCTTCTTTTGACTCTTCAAAAATATTGGCTACAGTAGAAACTTTACCTTCCATAAAATTATTGAGATGTTTTTGTTGTTTAGGGATGGAAACCATGTCCAAAAGGGTAGAATTAGTCTTGATATTAGCCAATTGGTTAAGGATTTTGTATTTAGAAGAGGGAATATGGGAAGGCATTCCTTGATTTTCCAGAACTATGACAATTTGTGTATCAGTGCTTTGAGAAGAATATATTGGGAAGAAGAAGCACGAGTAGGGTCATATTTACCCTTGGCGGTGTAGGATTTATTCCCGATATTGATTATCATAACATCCTCAGGTTTGACCCAATCTAGAACTGCGATCATGGTATCGGGCCTTTTGCCAAAGATCTTATCTCTGGCATTTTTCTTAACTTCGCAGGTACTTTCTTCATGATTTTCTTCACATAAGTTACACCAACTGCGAGACATAATGGCCTTTGGCTGAAAGGTATTTTCGTTAGTATTCCTAAAAGGAAATGAGGAAGAAGAAGATGCGATAGGGGTGGGAGAAGAAACACTTCCCTTTAGTTCGTAGGCTATCATCCTATTGTTCATATCCTGGACGAGCTGTAGGAGGGAAGACATATCTGTTTGTTGGACCGAGTCCCCTTTGGGGAGACCCATTCTTTCGAGTTTCTCTTCATATTCTAGACAAGTGTGAAGAGAGGAACCAAGATTGTCTATATCCTTTTCCTCGAGCCTATGATGATAAGGGGAAGGTAGCACATTATAATAATATATGAAAGCAGCTTGGTTTTGGGGGATAATTAGTTCAGGAATTTGATTGTATAGTTTGGTGAAGCTCAGTTTAAAGGACATAATGGTTTCACCATCCTTATAGGAAATATTGTTGTATTCCCTTAATTTCTCTACCGAACTTTTGGATTGTCCATAATTGGACTTGAACCAATAAACCAATTATTCCCATGTGGAAAGGATTTTAGGAGGGAGGTCAAAGAAATATGCCGCAACTTTTCCTTCAAGGGAATTAACGAATAAGCACATGCAAGTATCGTTACCGTTGGCCTCAATGTTTTGACAAGCATTGGAAAATGCTACTAAGTGTTCATTTGTAGAAACAATATTATTCCCCGAGAACTTAGGAATATGTTCCTTAAACTTCAGTAATGGGTGAGTAGAGGGTGCCAAATTCACGGGAGAAGACACGTGCCATGGAGTAGTTGTAGTATCTTCTTCGAATTCGAAAATCCCATATTTCTTGATCACTTTAGTAGGATTTGTAGTGGATTGGACATGGATCTCATGGCTGTATATACTACCAATTAATGATGAAGTAGAAGTTTGGGAGGAGGAGGCACCTCCAGTTCCTCTACCACTACCTGCATATGTTAAATTGAAGGTAATAGGTATAGGTGATGAAGGTGAACTAACATAATCTGATAAAGTTCTTCTTAGAGTACTTTCTTGATTTGATAGAATGATTTTCCTTATTCCTATTTCAAAAATAGGAGTAGCTTCAGGGGGCAATCCTCTTCTTCGAGAGAGATGTGAGGATTTGAGGACATGAAAAGAAAAACCAAGGATTTATAAAAAGAGAAGTTATTGTTGTTTTCTGGGCTACATTTTCCTTGCTTCCCAACATTCACATATACTTATATCTCTTTCAATTACTTCCCAAGAGCATTCAAGTTCAGCTTGAGTACTAGGAGTTTCTAAAATAGTGTTGAACAAGGTTAAGACAATGCTAGTTTGGTCATTAAGACTGTTTACAATATTGGGCTGTCTTGTGATAGGTGTTGTCATGGAAAACATTAGTCAAGGAGTGTTTGAATAAAACAATTTTTTTAAAGATAATCGTGAATATAATCAACCAAAGAGATATGGAAGATCTCCCCATTATGGTTGCAAAATAAATGTTGAGGAAAATGTATGGAAAACCTTACTCAATCATTTTCAGAGCTTGCTGGGCTAAGACAAGATAGTTGGAAATGTTATCCGGGGTTTATAGATTAAAACCTTACTCAATCATTTTCAGATCTTGTTGGGCTAAGACAAGATAGTTGGGAATGTTATCCGGGGTTTATAGATTAAAACATAATCATTTAATCCACAAGTATTAATTACAAAGGACCAAGTCTGATTTTTATATGTTGTATATTTCAATGCAAAAGAAGTAAACTTGAACAAAGTTTCATAACTGTGTACATAAATTATACAAATGTATATATGGAGATCAAAGCAAAAGAAAGAACCAAATCATTAAAACACATGTGTGAGACTGAAACAATAATCTAATTTTTCATTTATTTCATTCTGAGATACAAAAACTGAGTTCTTTCTACAAACCCCTGCGAGGGTAGGGACCAAAATCAAACTTAGAAGCCTTCGATGGGAACCATGTTGATTATTTTGGTTGGTTGTCATTGATGTCAACCCTTGAAGAAAGTTCGATAGCGAATTCCGGTAGCACAAATGTTTGGGTAATCGACCCAAGTTTGTTTGATGTATAATGGTATGAGTTTTAATATATTTGAAGGTAAGACTATTCTAGATGGATAGTACATGTCATGCAATTTCTGGTGGTATGTGGAACGTCACATAACTCCTCACAATTAGAGAGTTATGGCCATGTGAACTTGGAGAACCCTCATAAGCCATCTAAAATCCCCAAAAGGTCAAAGTAGTCAAAGTGTATACAAAAGAAATTATTTAAATAATAAAGTTAATGGAGAAATTACTAAGTGGACAAGTGGTTAGAAGTGGGTTAGCCCTAAAATAAGGAAAGTGGTTTAAGAGATTTTAGAAGGTAAATAATAAAGTGAAGTGATGAGTGTACTATAAGTCAAAGTGGATACAAAAGTTATTATTTAAATAATAAAGTTAATGGAGAAATTACTAAGTGGAGAAATGGTTAGAAGTGGGTTAGTCCTAAAATAAAGAAAGTGGGTTAAGATGATTACAAGGTAACCCCTTGAGGAAGCTACATAAAATTATAAATAAGAGGCAAAGGTCTCTCATTTTAATTACACTTGAGCATATTGAATATCTACAAGTGACTAAGGTAACCAAATGATATCTAAGCTAAATTTCAGAGGGAAGGCGAAGTAAAGAAGGCTGAAATTCAAGGGAGGATAAATTCTTTTGATGATGCTTTCTAAGGTATGCTATTTACAGGTCATCTCACCATTTTCGCAATAAAATTTTTTCTAGAATGATTCAGACCGTGAAATTGAGAGGCCGTTGAGGAAACATACCCAAGTAGTTGTGATAATTTGTTTAGCTTGTGTGTCATTGTATTTTTGGAGTTACACTCTGTGGAAAGTAGGTTTTGTGGCTAGTCTTGAAACTAGTCTAAAACATGTGTTTCAGGTAAAAACGTCATAACTTCTTCATAACAGATTCAAATTCAGTAAGAACAAATGTATTGGTTAGAGTACCGTCCTTAGTATGTTGTGTACCATTTTTAGATCTACACAATAAATATTTCGTGCGCGGAATTCTCTACAAGTTCGATCTCTAGAATAAGACAAAATTCAACAAGGTATGCCATTTTTGCTATAACTCATTTTCTGAGAGGTTCCAAGTAGTGAAATCTGGAGAAATTGCATAAAAGACACTGAAGAATATTGTGTACCATTTTCAGATCTTTATTCATTACATATACATGGTTATGATTATTTCAAGTTAGGGTTGTTGACTAATCCAAAATTAGTCATGTGAGACTAAAGTAAAGTTTGATAAAATGCTAGTGTCTTATTGTTAAAGTTAAGAAAGCTTTGCAGGTATGTGATCATATACACCAGGTCTATTACATAGTTATAAATAAAATTTGGATGATGAAATTGATGAGAGCTTTTAGTTGAGGTATGGTACAGATAGAGGTTCTATAACAATGAGGTTGTGGCACATGGTTTGATGTAATGGTTTATGGTATTTGATTATGGATAGTGTGATGTATTGCTAGAGAACTTTTGATGACTATACTGGTATATGTATTTGGTATATGGTTGAGGCACATGTTGGGTACATGGTTGAGACAAGTAGTTGATGAGTTGGCACATAAATGAGGTGTATAGTTTATGATGTTGGTACATATTGATGAGTCATGGTTTTTGTGTATTTTATGCATGATTGATACATATTTGGTGCATGGTTGATGCATTCGTTGATGGTATAGGTTGAGGTACAGGTTGGTGCATGGTTGATGCATTCGTTGATGGTACAGGCTGATTACACGTTGAGGTATAGTTCGGTGCATGGTTGATGCACTTGTTTATGGTACAGGCTGATTACAAGTTGAGGTACAAGTTGGTACATGGTTGATGCACTTGTTTATGGTATAGGCTAATTACAGGTTGTTTGTGTTGGGTATGTGTTATATTCTTTGCATGTGTGTGTGTGGGCGTGTCAAATTCGATAAATGAGTCTGACGATACCTGTAGTAGTGCCCTTTATTTTGTGTGCGTCGAGTGCTTCCTCGGGGGGGGGGTAGGTATGCCCCCCCCTAGTTACGTGCAACGCCCCAAATTTTATTTTTGGGCGGTTTTTGCTATTTTTAGAGGGTTTCTAAATTAATCCCGTATTAAGGGATTATGGTTTTGGTATCTACATAATACCTAAAAAAATTGTATATATTGTATGGTGAATGGTGAAATTCGATATAATGAATATAAGAGAGGCTTTCCCTAGTTGAGGGTTTCCGGTATAAATTTATGTGTACTATGTGTATGAGCCATTGATTAAATTTTGTTTTGATTAAGAATCTATATGCATTGCTTTACATTACAGGTTTAAAACTTACATGTGGTATCAGAGTTCGTTTTTTTCTTCAGAGGGACACCTTTGTTGTTGAGGGTTTGGCTCGGTCTTGATAGATCAAGTTTATATTGGGTCTGTGATAAACCTGGGTTTAGTGGGAGCTTTTGCAGTGGTTATTCGAGTGTATAAAGAGGAATGGAGAGCTCTTATAGAATCGAGATAGAGAAGTTCAACGATAAAAAAATTGAGCTATAGAAGCTCAAGATGGAGGACCTTCTTGTAGACAAAGAACAATGGATCGTTGTGGATCCTGGTACACAGCCTACTGGTACACAACCTATTGGTATGCAGCCTACTGGAACACAGACGACTGGTACACAACCTACTAGTACACAAACTACTAGTACACCACCTACTGGTATGTCAAATGAAGATTGGGAGAAGTTGGACAGAAGAGCAAGGAGTACTATTCGACTCTTCTTGGTAGATTCAATGTTGTTGAATGTCTCGGGAGAATCTACAGTCAAGGAACTATGGAATAAGTTAGGGAATTTGTATCATTCAAATTCCTTGGTAAACAAGTTGTTTCTTCGAAAGAAGCTGTATCATCTCAGGATGGAAGATGGAGATTCTGTGACAGAACATCTATATGCCTTTAATACTCTGGTAAGTCAACTTGTCTCTGTTAATATTACGATTGCAGAAGAAGATAACTGTATTAATTTGTTACATTCTTTGTCAGAATCTTGGGATAATCTGGTTGTAGCAATTGGTAGTACCACTCAATCTACATTGAAGTATGAGGATGTAGTTTCATCCTTTTTATCTGAAGAGATGAGGAGGAAAAGCATGGATAGTCATAGCACAAATGCTTTATTTGTAAGAGGTAGTACCCAAGATAGGAATCCTGGTAAGCCTTTGGGGGGGAGATCTAAATCTATAGGTAGATCTAAGTCTCCAGGAAAATCTTTGAGGAAATGCTGGAAGTGTGGTAAAATGGGGCATTATAAGAAAGATTGCAATTCTAAGAAGGTTGAAAAACCAAAGGGATCTGATAGTACCTCTTCCAAAGAGGTGAAAACCTCCACTGAAGAAGGAGGTGATGTTTCCCTGGCATCTATAAGTACACATGAAGACCATGATGTATGGTTGATTGAATCAGGTGTGTCATACCATATGAATCCTCATAGGGAGTGGTTCTCTGAATATGAAAAATATGATGGTGGTGATGTATTCCTAGAAGACGACTCAACAAAAGAAATCATGGGACGTGGAAGGGTTAAATTGTTGCCAAAATATGGAAGGATTAGAAATCTCCTTTGGGTTCTGCGCATTCCAAAACTAGCCAGGAGCCTAATATCTGTAAGCAAGTTGGATGATGTAGGAGTGGATACTGTATTGGGAAAGGGCACTTGCAAGATGGTATGAGGAGCAATGGTGTTGATGAGGGGAGTTTGGTGTGGAACTCTTTACAAGTTGTTGGGAAGCACTTATACTAATGGGTGTAACATCTTTGTTGTCCCTGAGCAGAGAAATGAAGGAGAAAAGACCAATAATGTCCTTGAAAAGAAGACCATGTTGTGGCATCAAAGACTGGGGCATATTGGAGAAAAGGGCCTTCAAACACTACACGGTAAAGGTACGGTTGAAGGATTGTCTAATTGCACTCTGGATTTTTATTTCTGTGAGCATTGCATATATGGTAAACAAAATCGAGTAAGATTCCCATCTGGTGCTACACGAGCAAAGAGGATCTTAGAGTTGATACACAATGATGTGTTTGGACTTGTTCCTGTTCCATCCCTAGGTAAATCTGTGTTTTATGTTTCATTCATAGATGATTTCTCAAGGAACACATGGATTTATTTTCTTAGAAATAAATATAAGGTATTTGATAAATTTAAAGAGTTTAAGGCCCTGGTAGAAAATCAGACAAAAAAGAAAATAAAGGTATTGAGAATAGATAACGATGGAGAATTCTGTGGAAATGAATTCGAATAATTATGTAAGCAGTGTGGTATAGAAAGACAGAAGACTACTCCATACACTCCTCAACATAATGGAGTTGTAGAAAGGTTGAACAAGACACTGATGGAAAAAGCAAGGAGCATGCTCAGCAGTGCCGAGTTAGGACATGAATTCTGGGTAGAGGCAGTGGGTACAGCATGTTACCTGGTCAATCGATCACCTTAATCAGCGTTGGATGATAGAACTCCACACGCGGTATGGACTGAAAAGAAACCCTCTCTTCAACATATTATAGTGTTTGGTTGTGATGCTGCTCCAAAGGAAAATAGGAGTAAGCTGGATAAAAAGGATGAAAAGTGTATCTTTATTGGTTATAAATATGGTGTAAAAGGTTATAAGCTTTGGAACCTAGATACGAAGAAGATTGTTTACAGTCGAGATGTTGTTTTCAGAGAGGTAAAAGATTTTTCCAAACAGGAATTCCTACCAAGGCCAGAAGAACCTGAGAAAATAGAGCTTGTGTTGGATGATGCAAAATCTGAATCATCTGAAGAAGAAGAAGAAGAAGAAGAAGAAGAAGAAGAAGAACCTCATACCCCAGTATTGAGGAGATCAGTGATAGAAAGAAGGAAACCAGAAAGGTATAGTCCAACTGATTTCTATTCCAATTTTTCTTTATCTATTAGTGATGATGATCCCAGAACTGTCAGGGAAGCAGTGAATTTAGAGGACAGTAATCTCTGGAAGAAGTCCATGGTTGAAGAAATGGATGCCTTGGATAAGAATGAGGCATGAGATATAGTTGAGTTGCTAGCTGGAAGAAAATATTTTGGTAGAAAATGGTTGTTTAAGAAGAAGTTTTATGCAAAAGGAAAAGTGAAGAAATACAAATATCGGTTAGTAGCAAAAGGTTATTCTCAAGTAGAGGGAATTGACTTTGGTGAGATTTTTTCTCCTGTTACTAAGTTAACTTCTGCTATATTTCTTTTATCTATTGCTACTAATTTTGATCTTGAAGTGGAATAGATGGATGTGAAGACAACATTCCTACATGGGGATCTAGAAGAAGAAATCTACATGAAGCAGCCAGAAGGCTTTGTAGTGAAGGGAAAGAAAGAGATGGTCTGTAA
>JZKD02S0661903.1:211699-233425 GCA_000966675.3 Picea glauca | reverse complement strand
TACACATACTTATAGGTGATTCGTCTTCTGATTCAATTTCGGTTTCATCGTCTTCTTCGACATTATGAGACAAATCTATTTATGTTTTTTGAAAAACATCAAATTGTAATTACAAGATCAATTATATTATTTACAATATTTTTAATTTGAATTCTATACTTTCAATTTTGTACTTTCTGAATACAGTCCCAATGTGTGTCATGTGCTCGATCATCATATGTGCATGCATACCTGGTTGAACTTCTTCTTGTCGAAAATCTCTATTGACATTATCATCATTTCTTTCTTCAATATTTGCACGTTCTTGTTTCTTTCTCCGATAAAACTCTTTCCTTTGTTCGATTTAGCGAGTATCATCTCGAGTGTGATCATATTTTCTCTTGCGCAAACTTTTGTTTCCCATGACTTTTATAGTTAACTGTAAAAGATATGTTCAACAAAGACTTCACCTTGAAAAAATGCTAACATTTATCTTTCAACATATAAATTGTTATTCCAATAAAAACTTGAACAAACATCATTTACCTTATTCAACAAAAACCAAAAAGATGATTCGAAACTTTGTTTAAGTTCTCTAGAAAACCACCATGTATTGATATCGATCCTCCGATTAAGCCTATGGAACAAAAGGAAGAAATAAAGAAAGAAAAGAATACAGCTGCAATTAGTAATAGAAATGCTTTGAAATTCTTATCCTCGAGCTTATATTTGTCTGTCCATCTGATGAATTGTGTTAAATGTGTTCGGCCGAAAGCCTATTTATACAATTTGGTGCGAAATAAAACGATACGACGTGTCGTTTCATTTTTTCCAATGGATGGAATTCGTTCGACCGTCTTTCGACCGAAAGAATTGTTTTTCGGCCGAAAAACGTGGAAACCATTTAGTTTTGACGGTTTCTGTTAGATTTTAGTATTTCGGCCGAAATATTATTTGTTCAGCCGAAATATTATTTCGGCCGAAAAAAGGAAATTGGGACTGAAAACTAAAACCAGAGAACTGCCCCAAGCTTAACTGAACTTCGGAGGTTGCAGACTCCTGCAAATATTGAGAATTTGGTTTCGAAAATGACACCATCGTTTCCAAAATTGAATCTAATTTCAATTCGTATAATTTGTTTTCATTTTTTTTTTAATCTAATTTTATTTAATTTTTAAAAAAAATCACTACATAATATTTTCAGCAGATATTATGATTCGGTGAAATGAAATATCAGTATCTCTAAAAATATATGGTGAGAAATTTAGAAAAAATATATATTCATAATCCTTAAACTATTCTTTTCAAAAGGGTATATTTAGATTTTAGTTTTAAGTAAAAATTAAGATAGATACAACGTGTAGAACAACATGTGTTTAAAATCTGCAATGTTTTCAGCTTGGTCAACTTAAAAAAATTCTAGAAATTATAATATTCATCCGTTAGATTCAAAATTATAGTCATAATAAAATAGAGTCTCTGTAGATTGTTGCAATATATTTCATTTCTTAAAAACATAAGTTTAATAATAGATACATTGTTGTAGAAATAAGTAACTCATTATCATTCATTTCATGTTTAAGGAACCTACTATTAAACAATTGTCAAATTGACATATCAAATTGTGATAAATTTTTTTTGAAAAATAGTCATTGGAAAGCTAACACAATTCTTCACAAATTTTGTTTTTACAGTAAAGTGAAATTCTAAATAAAAAAAAATACTTTTGTATGTCGGAAGTTGAATAACTTGTGAAAATACAGTTTTTTTTGTCATAAAACAAGCAAAAGTGCAACCCATATTCATGATTTCACCCAGTGGTATATCTCATAGTGATAGTGTGACAGTGGTTTCATCATTCTACTTCTATTCAAGGTGGTTGGATGGGGAAATGACAGGTAGTTGTAGCCACCTTCCGGTTATAGACGAAGAACATAGGGGGTTTGAGCCTCCTTCTGGTTGTAGCCAGAGAATTGGGGAGTTGGAGCTTCCTTCACGTTGTAGCTTGAGAAGCTAGGGGGTTGGAGCCTTCTTCTAGTTGTAGCCATAGAATTTGGGAGTTGGAGCTTCCCTCATGTTGTAGCTTGAGAAACTAGGGGGTTGGAGCCTCTTTCCAGTTACAGCTGGAAAACAAAGGAATTTGGTGCTTCCAATGAATGTAATTCTTAAAGATATATAAGAAAAAACATTATGTGGTTTTCTCCCGCTTTGGGTTTCCACGTAAAAACATCGGTGTACTGTGTATGTGTATGATTGCTCATTTGTTCATTGTTTATTTACTCCACAACTATTGATCATAATGCTATATTGATATAACAATTGCATTTTATGGTTAAAAATGATTAAATTTCTCTATTACTGATTCACCCACCCTCTTAGTAATCCAACAATTGATATCAGAGTCGGTTCCTTAAAGAATCAGTTTAACCACTGGAAGGAGATCATGGATTATTCTGAGAATGGAATAATAATGTTTAATGGTCAGAATGGTTTAAAGTATGAGATGTGGATTAGAAGGACGAAAGTATTTTTACAGGCACATGGACATTATATTTGGCTATCAGTGGTTACATGATATGATAGTTAAAAAAGGGAAAAGACTGCAACCAAGAAGGAATTAAAGAAGAATAAAAAAATAACAATGGATTTCATTTGGGAATGATTACCTAATCTAGTAAGAGAAAATGTTGGTAAATGTTCATGAGCCAAATAACTTTGGGATAAGTTACATGACATAAATTCTTCACCCGTCGCAGATTCATAAAATTCTAAAGAAGATGCAAATACAAATAAAAAAGAATTATGTCACCATGTCAAACATATTCAGAAGATGAAGAGTACATAATCACCAGAGGTATGTTGTTTTTCTTTAATTGTGAAAAACACATACATCTTGAAATAGAATTCCATGAAGGAAATGAGACAAAAAAACTAATTGAAAATGAAGACAATTATGAAGTATAATTGACTAGTTCTTTAGATGAACTAAGAGAAGAAAATAAGTCACTCAAGAAAGAATTGATGAAACAAAAGGAAAGTGTTCACATTTTTGAAGAATCCCAATAGGTCATCGAGAACTTAAGAAATCAGTTAGAAGAAGCCAGAAAGATCGAAGAAAATCTTGAATATCAAAAGAAGTATTTGGAAGCCAACATAAAAACACAAAAGGAAGAAGCAAAAAATAGAGAGAAGATATTGACAGATCATCTTAAGGAAAGAACTAATGATCTAAACCATCTTGAGGAAGAGTTAGGTCCAGAAGAGAAAGGACTCGAAGAAGAAATAATCACATTAGAAATTTAGCTTGAAGAAGCGAAAAGAACAAAAGAAGTCATGAAGTCTCAGATAATGAAGAAAGAAGAAGAGGTTGAGAAGCTTGGAGAAGAAGTTGTCACATTGAGAAGTAAAATCATCAAGCTAAAAAAGAACGTTGAAGAGACAGAAATATCCACATCAGTTATAGAGAATGAAGAGAAGCACTCTAGGTTGCTAAAAAAGAAGAATGAAGAAAATAGAAAGAGTTATGCAGAAGTACTCAAAGGAAAGGGTCACGGTCAACCAAAATCTAAGAAAACTATTGAAGATACATATTCAAGAAGGCCATCCATGTTCAAGCCACAAAGAAGCTTCAATCATGATCATGATTAGTCAAGGCATAAATTCAGAAGGATTACACCACAAAGAAGATCATTCACTCTGAGGTATGCAAATTTATTTTATGGTCATTGTTTTTATTGTACTAATTTTGACACAAAGTTGTTGATTGTAGGGATTATAAAATAAATGTGCAAGCAAGAAGTGCCTATGTGGCCCCACGTAACATTGCATGTTACAAATGTCATAACTATGGACACATAGCTAGTGATTGTAGAAGCATGATCGATACTTCCATGAAAGAGAACACTGATATCAGATATAAGAAAGTATGTATAAGAAAACAAGAAGAACAGGTGAACAAATACCAGGTCCCAGAGATCGCAAGATTGGCAATAAAACGAAATGAAGAAAATTCTACAGAGAAAAATAAAGATGCCATATATAGAAAGGTTTGGAAAATAACCAAAAGAAAAGAAGGTCAGGTAAATAAGGAATAGGTTCAAGATATTTACTTTCATGCATTGTAGTGAAAGATAAATCCACATATAGAAAGAAAGAAATCAGAGCTCAGAGAGATGATGAATCTACCAATGAAGATGATGATGAAGACACATCAAAGTAGGAATTGTTTAGAGCCATCCGACTTAGAGGCTCCCATGTAACATGAATACTAAACAGGGGGAGTCTCTACGATAGCTGTGACAGACCAAAGAACCATCCTTCGAGCAGCTTGAAGATTTTGAGAAGACAGATGCAGAGCAGTCAGTTAGCAGAAGCACAATTAGTTGAAGTAGTAAAGACTTCATGATAGTATAGTGATAAATGAGTCAACATTATGGACAGTTGTGCAGTAGAGTCTTGGAAAATATGGACAGAGATGGATTCTTAAGAAAACTTAACAGGTTTTGACAGATATATGATAGTGGATGAGAGCATGTATTCGTAGATTGGTTCAAAGAGTAGTTCAAAGACAAATGAACAATATCATAATGGATGATATTTAAACAGGAAATGGCTTGAACAATGTTGATGGATTCCTAATTGACAGATTTCTTTGGACACATGCAGTGCATACAATATTTCACATTCAAAACAAAGTAATGCTTAGAAACAACAATGACAAAACTCCCTACGAGCTATGGAAAGGAAGACTAGAAAATGTGAATCACTTCAGAGTATTTGGAAGCAAATGCTACATCAAAAGAGAAGATGGCAGAATGAAAAAGTTTGACTCTCATTTAGACAAAGGAGTACTTGTTTGTTACTCAAGTACAGGAAAAACATACAAGTGTTACAATATGAGGTTGAACAAAGTTGTGGAAAGCATCAATGTAACAATTGATGAAACAGGTAGATGAGAATTAAAGGAAGAAGAAAATGAATCAATGGAACAACTTTACAAAGAAGAAACAAAAGATGAAGAAGTAGAAGGGGAATATGAAGAAGATCAGATAGAAGCAGAAGAGAAAGTTCAACAAGTGCCTCTAAAGACACCTAGAAAACGAGTACATAAGAATCATCATTCAGATCAGATTATCGGAAACAAAGATGCAGGAGTTGAGACTAGAAGAAGAATCTGTTCACCAGAAAAAACACACTTAACACTCTTATCTATGATTGAACCAAACAGTTTTGAAGAGGATAGCAAGGATGAATTCTGGAATAAGGCCATGGATGAAGAATTGGATCAAATAGATAAGAATGACACTTGGGAATTGGTTCAAAGACCAAAGAATAAGAATGTGATTGACACAAAGTGGGTATTCAGAAATAAATTGAATGAAGATGGACATGTTACAAGGAACAAAGCTAGATTGGTATGTAAATAATATGCACAAGTTGAAGGAATCAAATTTGAAGAGACATTTTCCCCAGTTTCCAGAATGGAAGCAATCCAATTGTTTTTAATTTATGCATGCTCCAATAATATTAAAGTGTATCCGATGGATGTGAAATCAACTTTTCTAAATGGGGAACTTGAAGAAGAAGTCTACATTGAACAACCAAAAGGATTTCAGTTTTTAGAGAATGAAGATTATATGTGTAAATTGAAGAAGGCCTTGTATGGTCTAAAATAGGCTCCTAGAGGATGGTACTCTAGACTGGATAAATATCTACAACAGGTAGGGTTCATAAAAGGAAGTGCATACAACAACCTCTACATCAAGGTAACTCAAGATAGTATTTTATTAATTGAAGTATATGTTGATGATATTATTTTTGGAAGCAATGATGACAGCTTAAGACGAAAATTTGCAAGGGATATGCATAATGAATTTAAAATTTCATTATTAGGAGAAATATCCTTCTTTATGGGTCTTCAGATACGTCAAAAAAACCAAGGAATTTTTATTTCTCAAACTAAGTATATCAGAGAAATGCTAAAGAGGTTCGGAATGGAATATTGCAAACAAGTTATCACTCCTATGAAAACCAATTGCAAGTTGAGCAAATATGATGATTCAAAGTCTATAGACTAGAGGAAATACAAGTCAATGATTGACAACTTACTATACGTGACAACATCCAAACCAGATGTAATGCAGATAGTTGGACAGGTGGCACAATTTGAAACAACACCAAAGGAATCACATGTATTAGAAGTGAATATGATTTTCAGATATCTCAAAGGGACAAGATTTTGGATTATGGTATCCAAAAGGAAATGATGTATCCCTTATTGCCTACACAGATACATATTGGGCAGGTTGCAGTGGTGAGTGATGAAGCACCAGCGGAGTAGCGTTCTACTTGGGTGAGTGTTTAGTATCATGGCTAAGAAAGAAACAATCATTAATATCCTTATATATAGTCGAGGCAGAGTATATTGCATCAACAACATGTTGTACACAGGCTCTATGGATGAAACAAACTCTGACAGATATATAGGTTGAGTATGATGAGCCCATTCCAATATATTGTGATAATACAAGTGCCATCAGTATCTCAAAGAACCCGGTGATGCACTCCAAGACAAAGCACATTCCAATCAAGTATCACTTTCTACGGGAACAGGTTGCAAATAAGAACATCATAGTTGAATATGTGGTCACAAAAGAACAAGTGTCATATATCTTTACAAAACTGCTTCAAAGAGAATCCTTTGAGTATCTTCGCTAGAGACTCAGAATAATTTTTACTCCAAAATGAATGCTTTTGAATGCTTATCTTATATGTCTTAGATTTGCATGAGGAAGCACCATAAAGAGGACAGTTCAGGTTGGGAGATCAACTTCAGGAAGATTTCGGTCAAGGGGAGTATCCCCAAGGGAAGTTCAGTTAGGGGGAGCAACCCTGTATGGAAAGATACCTTTGCCATTGATGACAAAGGGGGAGCGATTTATTAGATGCAAAGGTAAATGCTTGGAGAAAGAGCATAGAGGCATGGTTCCAAGGGGAGTGATGGTCACAGGGGGAGGATGAGTGATTTGAATTCAATATTTCATCAAAGTGTTTCCATCAATTCCAAAGGGGGATATTGTTAATTATTTGGGTTGGTTGTCATTGATGTCAACCCTTGAAGAAAGTCTGATAGCGAATTCTGGTAGCACAAAGGTTTGGGTAATGGACCCAAGTTTGTTTGATGTATAATGGTATGATTTTTAATATATTTGAAGGTAATAATACTCTAGATGGATAGTACATGTCATGCCATTTCCGGTGGTATGTGAAACGTCACATAACTCCTCACGGTTAGAGATTTATGGCCATGTGATGTTGGAGAACCCTCACGAGTCATCTAGAAGCCCCAAAAGGTCAAAGTAGTCAAAGTAGATATGAAAGAAATTATTTAAATAATAAATTTAATGTAGAAATTACTAAGTGGAAAAGTGGTTAGAAGTGTGTTAGACCTAAAATAAGGAAAGTGGTTTAAGATATTTTAGAAGGTAAATAATAAAGTGAAGTGATGAGTGTACTGTAAGTCAAAGTGGATACAAAAAAGATGATTTAAACAATATAGTTAATGGAGAAATTACTAAGTGGACAAGTGATTAGAAGTGGGTTAGCCCTAAAATAAGGAAAGTGTGTTAAGATGATTAAAAGGTAACCCCTTGAGGAAGCTACATAAAAGTATAAATAAGAGGCAAAGGTCTCTCATTTTAATTACACTTAAGCATATTGAATATATACAAGTGAATGATGTAACCAAAGGATATCTAAGCTGAATTTCAGATGGAAGGTGAAGTAAAGAAGGACAAAACTCCAGGGAGGATAAATTATTTTGATGATGCTTTCTAAGGTATGTTATTTATAGGTCATCTCACTATTTTCGCAATAACATTTTTTCTAGAACGATTCAGACCATGAAATTTGGAGGCCATTGAGGAAACATATCCAAGTAGTTGTGATAAAAAAATCAGCTTGCGGGTCGTTGTATTTTTGGAGTTACACTCCGTGGAAAATAGGGTTTGTGGCTAGTCTTGAAACTAGTCTAAAACAAGTGTTTTGGGTAAAAACATCATAACTTATTCATAACAGATCCAAATTTAGTAAGACCAAATGTATTGGTTAGATTACAATCCATAGTATGTAGTGTACCATTTTCAGATCTATAAAAAAATTATTCCATGTGGGGCATTCTCTACAACTTTGATATCTAGAATAAGCCATAATTCAACAAGGTATGCCATTTTTGCTATAAATCCTTTTCTGAGAGGTTCCACGTAGTGAAATATGGAGGAATTTCAAAAAGATACTGAAGAACATTGTGTACCATTTTCATATTTATTCATTACAGGTACATAGTTATGATTATTGCAAGTTAGGGTTGCTGACTAATCCAAAATTAGTCATGTGAGACTAAAGTAAAGTTTGATAAAATGTTAGTCTCTTGTTGTTAAAGTTAAGGAGTATTTTGCAGGTATGTGATCATATACACCAGGTCTATTACATAGTTATAAATTAGATTTGGATGATGAAATTGATGAGAGATTTTGGTTGAGGTATGTTACAGATAGAGGTTGTATAACAGTGAGGTTGTGGTACATGGTTTGATGTAATGGTTTATGGTATTTGGTTATGGATATTGTGATGTATTTCTAGAGAAATTTTTATGGTTATACTAGTATATGTATTTGGTATATGGTTGAGGTACATGTTGGGTACATGGTTGAAACAAGTAGTTGATGAGTTGGCACATACATGAGGTGTATAGTTGATGATGTTGGTACATATTGTTGAGTCATAGTTTATGTGTATTTKATGCATGATTGATACATATTTGGTGCATGGCTGATGCACTTGTTGATGGTACAGGTTGAGGTACAGGTTGGTGCATGGTTGATGCACTTGTTTATGGTACATGCTGATTACAGGTTGAGGTACATGTTAGTGCATGGTTGATGCACTTTTTTATGGTACATGTTGATTACAAGTTGAGGTACATGTTGGTGCATGGTTTATGCACTTGTTTATGGTACAGGATGATTACAAGTTGTTTGGTACAAGTTGGTGCATAGTTGATGCACTTGTTTATGGTACAGGTTGATTGGTACAGATTTATAGTGGTATATCTCACAGTGGTAGTGTGACAATGGTTCCATCATTCTACTTGTATGTTAGGGTGGTTGGACATGGAAAGGACATGTGGTTGTAGCCACCTTCTAGTTGTAGCTGGAGAACATAGGGGGTTGGAGCCTCCTTCTAGTTGTAGCCAAATAATTGGGGAGTTGGAGATTCCTTTAGGTTGTAGCCTGAGGAACTATGGGGTTGGAGCCTCCTTCTGGTTGTAGCTAGAGAATTGGCTAGTTGGAGCTTCCCTCACATTGTAGCTTGAGAAACTAGGGGGTTGGAGCCTCCTTCTAGTTGCAGCTGGAAAACAAAGGAAATTAGTGCTTCCAATGAATGTAATTCTTAAAGACATATAAGAAAAAACATTTTGTGGTTTTCTCCTGCTTTGGGTTTCCACGTAAAAATACTGGTGTACTTTGTATGTGTATGATTGCTCATTTGTTCATTGTTTATTTACTATGCAACTATTGGTGATAATGCTACATTGATATAACACTTGCATTTTATGGTTAAAAAGGATTAAATTTCTCTATTATTGATTCACCCCCCCTCTCAGTAATCCAACACACCATACAAAAAGACTCTAATAATCAAGAAGAAAATCGAAGCTAAATATCTAGATCAACTTGCCACAAAATTCTGTCACTTGACTCCGCAAGACATTCTTTATCAGCCATGAAACTTAATTCATCCACAAACAAAAATACACAGACTGTCAAAGAAAAATCATACAACTTGAAAACAAGCTGCTGAAATATGTGATTCTGTTTTGAATCTTGATGCCTTCAATAAGACCCTGCTGTCATCAAGAAGAATAAGCTTTCTAGTAAACTAAGAATGAATGAAAGTTAAAAGTATCTCACTGGTATAGAGAAAACCTTATGGATGTAGTTCTCCTACTATTCCTCCTCTTATCTCTTCATTTGATTGAGCTTTTATTATTTCTCAATAAGTTATGGTTGTTGAACTACCTTCCTTTAGTTAAGTCAAATTAACTTAACTAATTAGTTTGAGACAAATAATAATAATAATATATAAATAAGGGTCTTTAAATAATAACTAAATAGGTGGGACCCTTTGTGACTCCCAATTATTTCCTTTTATAATGATCTGACATAACAAATATCCAAATCATTTAACTCAAAAATATCTCCTTGTAACTCTCGCTTCATATATATATATATGCTCAAATGATAAATATCAACAAAATGTAATATGCTCACGTTCCCAAAAATAGCATTTATCCAAGTTGACCAATAAAAAATGATCAAATGAATGTTGTTGTCCAAAAAATGTGAAATATATGTTGTTGTTTAAAACTTTAATCAAAATAAAAATACTGTGTAAAACAACTTCAATCATCAAAATCCATATTTACTATGTGAGGCATTAGGTCTCTTCTCGTTGCTGTCCCCTTTTGATTTTTCTGTGGCAGCCTTTGATTGGTCAGAGCCTCGAGGCTGAATTTCACTAATGACATGAGAACAATCATACTTAAGATGTAGGCGAGAGGAGATTGATTTGGAAAAATATTTGGATGAGTTGGAGTGAGTGGCAATTTCTTTTCCCTTGTCTTGCATGGGCTCATGGACATCTGTTTTCAATATTTTGTTGGCATGTGATGACTACACAAGTGAGAGGGTATGATCCACTTGGGAAACTTGATTTTTCAATGGTGGCGGGGGTAGTGAAAATGATGCAGTGGACCAAATGTGGTGGTGAACAATAGGATGGTGGACAATCTCTTTCCAACCATCGTTGGCAGGAGGCTCTGGTCGCATCAACACATGAGGAGGAACTGGAATACCAAGAATATTTTGGTGTGCTTGGAAGGGAGGTCTTTCTAGCAGGGGATGGAAGATTCCTTTTCCTACTAGGTTGAAGAAACAAGCTTGGAAAATATGGTTCAATTCCTAGGGGTCAACATCAAAATGTATAGAGAACCAAGGTCTTCTGTGACCCCTCTGCCAATTTCCCTTGCCTCTATTACCTCTACCAATACTTCCCCTGCTGAAAAAACTCATCTTAAAGCAAATATTCAATGAGTCATGACAAATTCTTAATAATACATACATGAAACTCCACTTAAATAAAATCAAGAGTTGGCTCTATTATTTACCACATAACACATGAAATTCATCCATAAAAATTCCATTAATCAATTGCCACATGAACAAGGATTGGTAGGGTCATTGGGATTATGAGGGGTTCATAGAGTGTGTAAAATGGTAACATGGAGGGGGAAATATACATGGATACTTTTCAAACAATCATAAAAATAATCAAACTGTGTATATAACTAGCTCTCAAAACACCAATCATCAATTAACCTCCATCTCCATTTCTTTTATTTTCATACATACTTTTCCTTAAAAATGAGTAATAATAGAACATGGAGTGTAAAAAGTGTAAGTGGGATAATGGGGGTTGTGTAATGTGCGTAAGATTGTATAATGGATGGGACTCCAATGGTTAATGTTCTATCATTATCCAAAAAAATAATAATTTCATCACCATAACAACCAAAATCCCAAACACTTTCCTGTTTCGAGATCAAAATCCAATACTATGTTTCAAAATTCCAAAACTAGTGCTCAATTCCACTACTGTTCACTTTGTGTTTTGAAATTACATTTCACATAATTCATTTTATAAATTACTATCCAAGAAACATTCAATAGTGATAACACAACTTGCGCACAATAGAGTCAAGAAGGAACAGTATCCAAACATCCAATACTAACAGTCGAAGTATGGACAGACTTGGTCCAAATAATTACCATCCATATTCTTTTAACCACTACTGAGTTTCTCAAACTCGACCCAAAAGGAACTGAGAATTCACAAAACAAACTTCCGGAACTCACTTCTATTTCTGTTTGCAGAAATCATTCAACACATATATAATTCATACACAGAGGTATTCTATCCATATAAAAATCCACCACCTCAAGCACGCTAACACAAGATGTCATATCTCTTAAACACCATTCTTACAACACTGTCATCACCTCAATATTGCCACATAACATACTGTGTTTTTAAAAATAGGTGGACTTAGTATTAACTCTTAAGTAACAAATTGGAAAAAACCTCATGAAAAAGGAGATGCGAAAAATGCCTCTATCGAATGCTGGGTTAGACACCCTTATATACTTATTCAAACATAGGGTTTAATATACCATTCATATACAACAATGAGGCATGGGAGAGAAAGAAGACAAACACTTTAAGGTTTTAGCCAAAAGAATGTTTCAACAATCTTATTACCACCATGAGTTTCCATAGTCTTAATCACAAACCCTTTATGAAGGACGCGAGAAAAATATCCATGATATCCATATAAATAATTGATAGAAAGAGTCTAAATATAATCCAAAGGTCGCGAGCAATGAGACCATTTTGTATAAAAAAATGCAAGAAACAACAAAATTCCAGAGACGAGGTAGACCCAAAATACTTCTCCACAAGCTTCCCCACAAGTAAAGCAACAAAGCAATCACAGTTACACCAATAATGAGAAACATTCACACATCTTCCAATTGTGAATTCTCATGCATATACCACAGAGACCAACTTTATCCAATACAAAGTCGACAGAGCCATACACCATAAACCTTGGAAAAGCACAAACAGTAAGAAAATACAAGAGCCAACTTTTGATTTAATTAATGAGTAGAGAAAGAATTTATGGATGGAACAACAAGAAACCTCATACCTAGGTGAAAAAATGCCAAGGAAAATCGACCAAGTCTGAACACTTCTTCCACGACTGAGGAAAACAGAGGCAACAACAACCAACAAAAATGACCAAATGCAAAATAGAAAGGGTGGTAGCCCTCAAGGTAGGTTAGAGAAACGTGCAATTACTTCATGTCATATCCACATTTACTCCTTCAACCATATCTAGTACGAGTGATCTATCCATACAACGCATAACCCACTAATTCCATAAAAATTCAATGCAAGTTGGATATACCACCACTTTCCTATGTTTTCAAACTTTACATATGCGCAAACTTTTAAAACTCCAATGTAATATATGTCAATAGTTTCTAGGGAGACCATGTCCCAACCTTTAAACTTCAAAATTTAAACAATGGTGCATAACCCTTTTAACAAGAAATCCACAATACCATTATCATCTACTACTTCAAGCCTGAAGTTTTGATCTCCATTTAAATTGAGTGCAACAGAATGAAACTTGTGATAATCATCAAAACAACATAATTTCTCTTTTAATCACATCACCTATAAAATTTGTCGTTTGCTCATTTGTTTCAAAGATTGATTTAAAGACAATAAATGTAGCATTCATTTCACAACCAAGTCATGAGAAAGAAAAACGAGTCATCATTCCTTCATGTTCACACATGGGGTCCCACCTATCTAGTATATTATTAATTATACATAAATAATAAGGCATTGCAACCAATTTACATGGAGGTACCCTATGTTGCGCTTTTGGGTGTCAACAATATATTCTTTTACTAATTATTTTTTCTTGTTGAAGGTAAGTTTTACCAACCAACCAACTATAAATATTCCTATTCCCAACACCAACAAAAACAATTCGACCCAACAATGAAATAAAATTAACCAGCAAGGGAAAATTTTCCAAGTAAGTAAACATAGTTTCACAGCCAATGAATAAAATTCCGAAGGGGATGTAAGTTCACAAAAGAAGTGGATAAAACACCCAGTGGTATGTAAATTCACTTGGAAAGTAATAAATAAAACACCTAGGGGATGTAAATTCACCCATTAGTAAATTAAATGTCCAAGCGTGTGTAAATTCTCCCAAGCATTAAATAAAATTCCCAGGGGTATGCAAATTCTCCCAAGTAAGTGTAGAATTGAATGTATGGCTCCATTGAAGAGGAAAAACACCCAATGAACAATAAAATGTTGTGGACGACCTATGGGCAAAGAAAAAGTTCTTATCAATACTAATTTGACTCAGGGAGTGAGACAAACTAGCATTCTCTTAAACTAATGAATAGATCAAGGTGCCTAGACCATGTTTACAATACTGAGATTGATGTAGCTTTCATGAAAACATCCATTTCCCAAAGTTCTCAAGGAAACAATAAACTAATGAACTCACATCAAAGATACAAATATAAATAATTACAAACAAATATCCACATTAATGGACGTTTTATTAAGCTTAGGAGATAAATACAGAGAGGCGAGCTATACACATATGTGTATTGGTACTCACAGACAGTAAAAACAAATTGTAGATGGCCATGGCTCAAAGGCACCTTCTCTCATCGTGGATATGCCTTAATTCTTTCATCCATTGATTTTCAACTAGTTTTCCTTATTCAAGCTCTCATTTATACTACTATCTTCCACAATTTCCCATTTCCTCCCTTGTTGATGTCTTCACTATGTAGTCTTCTTTGTTTTAATGGGTTGCCTTTGAAAGGCCAACCATCACAATGCATCATTTCCACTTCCAATTTTTCCAAAAAAGACAAAATAAAATAAAAAAGGAAATGTTTACAAATTTTACAAAAGGTAAATAAAGTAGGTGGTTATTACAAATTTTGGCAAGGATTCAATTCAAATTAGGCTCCTTTCTATTACCCCCTGAAGGTTTCCACACAATTATGCCTTTTTAGGGGAACTACATTAGAAATTTTGGTGTCCTCAAAACAAGATATCAACTTGACAAGTCTAACCATAACAAGTGCATGCCTAACATTTTTGCAGTTTCTCACTCTAACTTGTTTTTTGATTTAAATCTATTAAATTTAGAGGAAGATTATTGTGAGTTGTGCTATCATTGGAATCACGTGGCCTTACATAAATTGAATTATCTCCTCTTTTTGAGTTCATTACAATATTTGATGTCTTGATATAAGTGTACCTTGTTTTTTTTGAGATATTAGTTCCATTTGTAGTTCAGATTAGGTATTTTAGTATAATATTATCCAGGATCTCTACCTTGCTAAAGATAGGTGGATTTTTAGCAATAGAAATTGCAATTTTTTCTAACTAGATGAAGGAAACTTGGGCTTCAATACATTAAAACAAAAAATGGACACAAGCATTTAAGCTTCTTTGGATCCAATAGATGAATAACTATTTTTTTATCCTAACTATATATCAAATTCATAACATACTTCACTAGAGAATAATCACATTCTTATAAAAATGACATGGTGTAACATTTCTTTGGTATAAAATTTCATAGAAAAACTGAGAGGATGTCGAAGAGTTTCAGAACTCCCATAGTCATGTATAACAATTGAGATATTTGGCCTTGTTTGGCTTGCTTCGGGCTCTGAATGTTTAAGCGTATGGGGAGATCATACCTAGATTATTTTTTATTTTCTAAACCCTCTCCTATAAGAAAATCACATGTCTAGGTTGATCGGGTCAAATTTCATCTAATGTGAGAACAATTTGCAAAATTCCAACATTAACCCCTTTCACTAGTCACTAGGCAGGTGATGGAAGAAGTGTCCTCAGACACACAACTTTTATTAATCAAGGAAAAAATGCATAGTTTATGCAAGAGATTAGAAAATCAACATTACTCTCACATAAGAAGAAGAGATTAAATAAGCTCATCTTTATATATTCCTACACTAAACTTGATATGGACATCTTATCACATAATCATATGAATATGACAAGTGTCCATGTACAATAAATAAATAATATAACTAATCTTCTAATTATTGATTATATGAAATGACTAATCTCTAGAATTATTATATAATCCAACAATATTCATTCTAGAAAAGGCTAAGTACAATATTATTCTAGAAAATATAATCTTAAACTAAGTGCTTTAGGATCATCATGTCTCATTCCCTCCTTTGATCCAAAAGTACATTTGAACAAATACCAAGCTCTTCTCTAAACTTAGTAAATTTTGTTTTTCCAAGGGGTTTCATGAAGATATATGAGATTTAATCTTCAGAAGGATGATACTTTGGTTTGATGATGTCCTTCATGGTTAGTGTCCTGATGTAAGGGTACTTAGTGTCGGCATGCTTTGTTTTGGAATGAAAAAATGGATTTTTAGAAATTGTATGGCCGACTGATTATCAATCAATAATCAAGTGGCTTCTTCTTGAAGAAATCCTAGATCATGAAAAACTTTGCATAACCAAACTATATGTTAAGTACCTGAATAGATCTACAAATATACTTCAGAAATAACCCTTAATCTCAACAACAATAAACCAAACCATTCACCAAACACTGAACACAAGAAATAGAGAAAACCCTTGAGGTAGGGTAACACCATATATTAATCCTTAAGGAAGGATAACACTCCTTAAGTAATGTTTGATACATTCACAATATTCTTCACCATGCTTCAACAAATTTCTTACACTTATTTATATAGCTCTCTCTATCTCCTAGGAACCTTCTAGAGAGACTTCTCACATTTATTATATCTAACCACCATAATGGGTATTAATTAATAATATAGTGGACCTAGTACACCTTACATTTAATGAATTCCACTAATAATACATAATCACTTTCTCATTGGGTACCTCCCTAGGTACCACATATTACCTCCCTAGGTATACTACATTCCATCCCCCTTCACATGTTTTGTCCTTGAAATACGAGAAAAAAACATACAATATGAATGATTAAGCAATGTATCCAACTGGTACCAAGTATGACCATCCATCCATCCTAATGGAAGATGAACATGATGTCCAATTGTTTCCTTGCCACCCTGATCTTGATCTGCATCCTGTTGGTGTTTCCATGGGATTGGTTCTCTACCCTGATGTCTTGCTGTAGTGTTGGTAGGCCTCCATGCACCTCTGGATTGGTTTCCTTTTTGGTTCCTTGCTAATGCGTAAGTGTGTTGATTCTCATGCCCTTTTTTTTATGAATGTTGTTTATCTATATGATGTGGATGGCGATATGATCGGGATTATTTCGGCACAAAATGAGATCGGAGATATAATAAAGAAATGCACAGAGATATCAAAAATATTCAATAATATAACATAAATGTATCAGAGATGCAACCATAAACACAGATATACAGTAATACACAATTTCTATTAATCAAAGAAATGTACAGAGACTGTAAAAATACAGAGTGAAAGACTCGCTAGAATGGTGGCAACTTATCTATGAGAAGAGATGTGACGGCTACTTGCATTTGCAAGAAGATGATTACAACGAGGCTCTGAAGGCCTTTTTATAATACGAAGGAATGCTAAAAACCCTAGACATCCAAAAACCTAACCCTAGGAGATGAAGCGCCAGAAGTCATGTGGGCCCCGTTTGGTTAAGTGAGTACATCAACTTCCCTGGGTCGTAACTTTTGCATACGATCTCCGTTTTAGGCATGTGATAGCTCGTTGGAAAGGTATAGTCAAGGAGATTAATTTTGGGGGATAAATCATGCCTTAAAATATCATCGACAACCTCTATCTTGAAAAACCTTCATTTGGGCCCTCAAAATGGCCCCGGAAGTTAAAAACTGCTAAAAATAGTAAATTGCCAAAATTGCCAGAAAACTGTTTTGAGGCAGCTGGAAAAGGTGGGTGGCCACCGATATCCACCTGGATCAATCCTCCCTCCTTAGGAAGCAATTTTCTCCATTGCGTTGAGTTCCCAGGGGAGAGGGAAAAGCATTTGTTGAATCTGCATCTTGGTGAGCTGCTTGCCTTGTTGGAGACGTCACGCTGATCAGTTTGTGGAAGTATGTCACGAACCTGTTGAGGCTGAGGCTGTTAAACAAGTTGAGATACATGAGAGGAAGTTGTGCATAAGGAATCTTTGAGCTTTTCTACAACCTTGTCGACCTGCTTCTGTTGGATAGAAGGTGCTTGGTGCGAGGTTGTAGTGGGTCCAATGTCTTTCTGTTCCCCTTCTGAACAGATTGTGAAGAAGCAGAATTTTGCAGTATGAGATACTACCTTGCGGCACATTTTTGGTGGAATGGTCGTCGGAACTACCTCTGGTATTCTATAGAGATGACCCCCCAAAGTAACAATGACACTGCGAGGTTGAGACTCATAAACAACATGGTGCTTCCACATATATGGTTGGACCAAGAGAACATCACAGACATATAGTGCAGAAACATCACATAATACTTCATCCTTGAAGGGATAGATACCGTATGAAAATTGACACTGCTGGCTGACATGAAGATCTCGTCCTTGGCGAAGCCACCCGATGTTGTATGGCTATGGGTGTGGTGTTCTCGACAATCCCAACTATTTGATGACCTCTGCTGAGATGAGGTTTTTCTGGCATCCGCTATCAACAATAAAATGTAGCGGGGTCCCCTTCACCCACATCTATGAATAAAAAAGGCGCTCCCCCTCTTCAGGATCTATTGGTTCTTCAGGTTGAATTGTTGCGGTCACGAGAGTAGCAGTGGGGTCTGCATCAATGATCTGTCCTTTACCAGTATTTTTAGAATCAAATTCTGAATCAGGGTTCGGCTCCTTGTCTTTGATCTCGGCCACCATTGAATGTTTTGAGCGACATTCATCGGTGTTCTGCCAAGGGATTTTGTGGAAATCACACCATTTTTCGATGTCCTTTGTCTTCTCGTGACCCTTCTTTTCCTGTGTCTTGGACTGGTTTTCCAGAGATTGTTTGTTAGGGTCATCTTTGTCATACTTTGGTTGTTGTAGATTTGCAGATCCGAACTCCTGTTTGTTCTGGTGCTTAAATTTATGCTCAATTTTAACAACATATCGATAAGCAACACCGAGTGATGAGATGTCTAGAAAATCCATTTCAGTCTGGATGTATCTGTGGAGATCCCCAGGGTATTTCAGAACCAAATGTCGCTCGTAGTCTTTGATACCCAATTTGGTGCAAAAGGTATGGAAGGTATTGGTGAACTCTAGAACTTCCTCTCTTGCCGCAGTGTGGTCCATCTCATGTACTGGTCCTCATAGTTCCCAACAGGGTAATACTGTTCTTTTACCGCATCCACAAAAAAATACCAAGTGGGATCGGCCCCATATATTATAGACTCCTCTGTGGAACTTTGCTCCTAGTAAGTTTCCCACCAATGTTTGACATGAGGGAGATCTTTAGGGAGTGTGAAGGTGATATTTTCTTTGTCGAAAAAATTGTGAACAAAGAAACAACCTTCTAGTAGAGTTAACCATTTTTCTAGGGCTTTTGCATCTATCTGTCCTTCAAATACAAGAATATCAAAATTAACTTTTACCTTGAAAGGAGAGGTGCCTCCAAAGTGGCCGCTTGATGAAGATGCACCTAATGCTATCGGCAGGCGTAGAAGGATGTGGGAAAAATTCTCCATCATTTCATCCCTCTGTCGTGTGAGAGCTTGCTCAAGCAATAGATTGATAGGATCGTCTGCTCCGTCATTTTTGTTTTCTTCCGCCATTGAGGGTTTCTTGGGTGTGCAAGAGAGATTGTATTCAATAGATACAAGATCAAGACCCAACTTTCTATATTCGGACCTTGTCGGGGACATGCACTGAAAAAAAAAATGATCAAGAAGAACCTGCTCTGATACCACTGATCCGGATTATTTTCGGCACGAAATGAGATCGGAGATATAATAAATAAATGCACAGAGATATCGTAGATATTCAATAATATAACAGAAATGTATCAGAGATGAAACCATAAACACAGATATATAGTAATACACAATTTCTATTAATGAAAGAAATGCACAGAGACTTTAAAAATATAGAGTGAAAGACTCGCTAGAATGGTGGCAGCTTATCTCTGAGACGAGATGTGACGGCTACTCGCATTCACAAGAAGATGATTACAGTGAGGCTCTAGAGTCCATTTTACAATAAGAAGGAATTCCAAGAACCCTAGACATCCAAAAAACTAATCCTAGGAGATGAAGCGCCAAAAGTCATGTGGGCCCCGTTTGGGTAAGTGAGTACATCAACTTCCCGGGGTCGTAACTTTCGCATACAATCTCCGTTTTAGGCATGTGATAGCTCGTTGGAAAGGTATCATTGAGGAGATTAATTTTGGTAGATAAATCATGCCTTCAGCTATCATTGAGAAAATCTATCTTGAAAAACCTTCATTTGGGCCCTCAAAATGGCCTCGGAAGTTAAAAACTGCTAAAAATAGTAAATTGCCAAAATTGCCAGAAAACTATTTTGAGCCAGTCGAAAAAGGTGGGTGGACACCGATATCCACCTAGATCAATCCTCCCTCCTTAGGAAGAAATGGTATCCATTGAATTGAGTTCCCCGGGGAGAGGGAAAAGCGTTTGTTGAATCTGCATCTTGGTGAGCTGCTTGCCTTGTTGGAGACGTCGCGCTGCTTAGTTTGTGGAAGTCTGTCACGAACCTGTTGAGGCTGAGGCTATTCAACAAGTTGGGATACATGAGAGGATGGTGTGTAGAAGGAATCTTTTCACTTTTCTACAACCTTGTCGACCTGCTTTTGTTGGATAGAAGGTTCTTGGGGTGAGGTTGTAATGGTTCCAATGTCCTTCTGTTCCCCTTTTGAATAGATTGTAAAGAAGCTGAATTTTTGCAGTATGCAATACTACCTTGCGACACTTTTTTTGTGGAACGGTAGTTAGAACTACCTCTGGTATTCTATAGAGATGACCCCCCAAACTAACAATGACACTGCAGGGTCGAGACTCATAAACAACATGGCACTTCCACATATATTGTTGGCCCAAGAGAAAATCACAGACATCCAGTGGTACAACATCCCATAATACCTCATCCTTGAAGGGTTGGATACCGTATGACAATCGACACTGCTGTCTAACACGAAGATCTCGTCCTTGGCGAAGCCACCCGATGTTGTATGGCTGCGGGTGTGGTGTCAACAATCCCAACTGTTTGATGACCTCTTCTAAGATGAGGTTCTTCTGGCTTTCACTATCAACAATAAAATGTAGCGGGGTCCCCTTCACCCACATCTGTGAATGAAAAAGGCACTCCCCCTCTTCAGGTTGAATTGTTGCAGTCGTGACAATAGGAGTGGGGTTTGCGTCAATGATCTGTCCCTTACCTGTATTTTCATAATCATATTATGAATTAGGGTTCGAATCCTTGTCTTTGATCTCGAACACCAATGACTATTTTGAGTGACATTCATCGATGTTGTGCAAAGGGCTTTTGTGGAAATCACACCATTTTCCAGTGTCCTTCTTTGTCTTCCCGTGACCCTTCTTTTCCTGTGTCTTGGACTTGTTTTCGGGAGACTGTTTGTTAGGACCGTCTTTGTCATACTTTGGTTGTTGCAGATTTGTAGACCCGAACTCCCGTTTGTTCTGGTGCTTAAATTTCTTCTCAATTTTAATAGCATATCAATAAGCAGCATCGAGTGATGAGATGTCCATAAAATCCATTTCAGTCTGGATGTATCTATGTAGAGACTCACGATATTTCAGAACCAAATGTCGCTCAGAGTCTTTGATACCCAGCTTGGTGCGCAAGGTATGGAAGGTATTGGTGAACTCCAAAATTGCTTGGCCCCTCTCTTACCATAGTGTGGTCCATCTCATGTACGGGTCCTCATAGTTTCCAATAGGGTAATATTGTTCTTTTACCGCATCCACAAAAAAATCCCAAGTGGGATCGACCCCATATATTCCAGACTCCTCTGTGGAACTTTTCTCCCAGTAAGTTTTCCACCAATGTTTGACATGAGGGA
>JZKD02S0661903.1:181735-211649 GCA_000966675.3 Picea glauca | reverse complement strand
AGATATACAATAATACACAATTTCTATTAATGAAATAAATGTACAGAGACTGTAAAAATACAGAGTGAAAGACTCGCTAGAATGGTGGCAGCTTATCTCTGAGAAGAGATGTGACAACTACTCGCACACGCAAGAAGATGATTACAATGAGGCTCTGAAGTCCTTTTTACAATAAGCAGGAATTCCAAAAACCATAGACATCCAAAAACCTAACCCGAGGAGATGAAGTACCAAAAGTCATGTGGGCCCCTGTTGTGGTGGGAAATCCCCCTACGGACTAGCACTTAGGGTTATATTATGCATGTAGATAAGACCTAAAGAATCCTACTTTCTACCTTCGTCCCATATCTAATCCCTATTTATTTTAAGCAAATACATGGTTAAATGAACATACCTTGTTTCGAACGTTCGATGTCGATCCTTCTTCACTCTTGATTGCTTGTTGGCAGCTATCCTCTCAAGACTGACCTGTGTACAAAACATGCAACAAACTCTACATGCATTTGTTCTACAGATTAATGGGTTAGAGATTCAAACATATATTCGCTAAACTATGAAGAAGTCATATAGTGGGATGGGAAAAACATTTCTTTATTATTAACTTTAATGAATCAACTTACAATGTCGAGACCGGCCACTACTCCGCGAACTAGATCCTGAGCTCCTCTTCAAATGTCCTCCAACTTCTTTTCTTTGTATCTCTCTTTGCACAATGATGGCTAAAGGGTTGGGACAATGGGAATGTGCAATTGGGTAGATTTTCTTTACTCTTATTCTCCTTCTCCAAATGGGACCCCTAACCCTTCTTTTATAGGATAGAAGAAGCTAGGTATTTGGACGAACCCTCGGCCATGCATGGCTGGGAGTTTCAGTTAACTCACCCAAAGTTGTGTGTTCCGTTGGCAACTTTATTTTTTTCATGATTTTGTAGGTACACGTGGGCTGTTTTAGGTCAGCTAGCATGTACACGTGTGCAGTAATGGAGTAGGGCATGTGGGCCCTTATAAAAGAGGTTTTTTAAAGAGTTGTTTAGTAGTGCTTTGGAAAAGAAGGGATTTGAGATGGCCTAATGCCAGGTAAACATATATGATGGAAATTAGGGTTATAACAGATGCCCCCTAATGTGTGAGGTCAGAAGAGCATCTAATGGCCGAAATACATTACCAATCTTTACTGATGTGCCAAACAAGTGAGCCCAGGGACTAAGAACCGGGAGGTGCCGTCTACAAAATAACAAATGTCTCACCGAGGCGGGAATACCCATGCTCGAGATAAAATAGAATCATGGCTACCAATCAAATACATTGTAGATCCATGTCAAATAGCTATATGAAGTGTAGTTGAGAACAATACATAGCGGAGCTACATCTCTAAATAAAAAAGATATACATATAGAGTATCCATCTTCCAGAAGCTGATACGGCTGGATGGCAGGAGATGAGATCTTCAGAGCTCGAGCAACAACTTCAAAATATTCAAAACTCAAGGTAGGAGTGTAATATGAGTGTACGACTTCACTACCCAAAGGTCTTCGATGACTCATCGGTCATGGACTAGATAATCTTGATGATCAAACTGAAGGCTTCATTGATTTCGAACAAGGACTTGATTGGACATTCAGGATGGTCGGGTATTAGGGAAAGAGACAAATTGTAGAGGGGCCGACTCAGGCTTGGTAGAAACTTCCCTTGGACAATAGCACGACAAATGATGAGACTTAGGTAGCATGACATTAATCATAAGTTTATGAAATAGGAGGCAATGCAAACTCTCCATATGTTTGGAAGAATAACCAAACGGAGGAGGACACAACTCTATGTAGAGAGAATAACTTCCTAAGGTCATATTACATCCCATAGTTTGACGAAAAAACGAACAGATGTGCTTTATCCAAGGGTGACTCATTATGCTGCCAATAAAGAAAATAATTTTCCCTTCCTCTTTTTGGGGTATATTTGATTTTTTTTTGTCTTTTTCAATAATTTTGGAAAAAAGAATAAAGGAATGTTATGTTACAATGGAGGAACAAGTGTTACAAACATACAAGTTCAAGGCGCAAGGACAAGATTGATGTTCAGAATAATGATACTCGGGAAAAATCCTCCAGGGGCCAAGGGTGTTAAGACACAGAAGAAAAGTGCTACAAGGCTGGCGTATAAGGTATGCAAACACAGTTAACAAAACACACAATGGTAACGTCCTTCGATGTAAGTTTAACGAGCCCAAAGAAGGTAAGCTCAGTGGTTTTTCATATTTAGAGAGTTTGAAATAACATAAAAGGAGACTCCATTGGGGTACGTTTTTCGAAGATAGTCTAGTCGGTTCGAAAAAGGGGTAAACTAGCACCGACAAGACGTCTATTCAAAACCATTTTAATGAGTGTGATAAGGACAAGATCACTCGACCATTTTTTCATTTTTAAGGAGTCTGAAAAAAGCTTAACTATGGACTCTGTCAAGAATGTTCTTCTAGACCAGTTTAACGAGTGTGAAAGAATAAGGTCACTCGACGATATTTTCAATTTTAGGGAGTCTGAAAAGAGCTTAACTATGGACTCTGAGGGGGTTCCTTTTTCGTAAGTTTAGTCCCTCAGGCCTGAAAAAGGGATAAAATTATACCTAAGGGTACTCTTCTAGAGAACTGAAGTTCCATAGAATATACCTTTGTTTGTACAGTTGACTGTCTGGACCGAAAAAGGGGTAAACTACTGCCGGACAAATGTGACTTCAAATTTCAGTTTAACAAGCGTGAAAGGCCACATGATCGCTTGGAAATATTTTCATGTTTAGAGGGTCTGAAAAGGGATTAAAATAAGACCCACTATATCTTTTGGGAGTCCCGAGGGTGAGGTCAAGAGTGAAAAAGAATCATGCAAATGAGGCTCAAACTCGTAATCAGGAAAAAAAACAAGGACTCTCGAGCCTACAGTGATTAGAGACAACATGGATACCATAATGCAATCAGGACCTACCTAGGGCATCCATGTTCCGGTAAGATCTACCACCAAGTCACGACACTTCTAAAGAAGCTATGATGGTTCTGTTTCGCAACCTAATGGGATTGATCCTATGGAAAAGAAAAAAGACAACGAGATACAAAAGTTAGGGTAGAAACCTAACCTACATGCTCAAGTTGATCCTCGAAAAATTGTTTTCATGGGCCGCCGAAAATTACCTGAAACTCCAAAAACTGTCCCGATACCCAATCATATTCTTCCCATGCAACTCCTGAATCACTCTAAATGGTTTTTGGTTTAAAGAAAATGATAAGGAAGGCCAGAAAAGTGACAAAAAAAGGCCAAAAAGTTTATAAATAGAAGCTGGCAGTTCATTATCACTATTGTTGATTTGGAAATTGACTCTGGAGCTAAAAGACCCCCTTTGGTAAAAGTGGTGATTCCGATAGCTACAGTGGATGAAAAAAACTTCTGTCTGGACCAAGTAAGTACAAACTCTCCTATCTTTCATTTTAAGTCTTTGTTTTTTCTTTAGGTTTCATTTTTTGGGGAGGTGTCGACCTTTAAAAGGTCAGCCCTAGGTCCACGCGGGTTGTCTCATGAAATGCCACGTGTACATTCAGGTAGAGTAAACTCTGCACGCGTGTACACGTGACTGTCACTATTACAGTCCGTGTGGACCCCCTTATTGAATGAAAAAGGCTCAAAAATCAAGGGTTAACTCTCCCGAACCTTGGTGTTTTGCAGGATGTATGTTCACTGGAGAGAAAGAGAGCATGAAGAGGTAAGTGAGTTGGTTAGGGAAGACCCCAATGCTATGGCTGCTTTGATGCAATGTGGGTTACTCAGGTTTTTTCTATGCCCTTTTATGCGGGCACAAACTAGGCTATTGAATGCCTTGGTTGACTGCTGGCATCCATATGCAGAGGCATTCATGTTAGAGGGGCAGTCACTGGTGCCCACGACCAAGGAAATTTATTTTTTGACTAGCCTCTCCCTATAATGACCCTTAATTATTAAGATGATTAATTTAATAAATAATCCTAAAAATTAGTTAAACTATAATTAATTATTAAATAACCTTAACTAATTATCTGTTATTAATTAATTATTTTTTATTATGATTAGTTTAAGTATGATTAACTCTTTAATTAAGGGTTAATGATTAATTTGATTATTAATTAATTAATTGATTAATTAAGTATTAAACAAAGGGGGGATGATAAAATATAATGTTTAAATTGGGTTACGTATCCCATAGGGGATAACGTAACCAATACGTAAAAGGGAAACACTTAAATATGGGATAAGGCATTTAAATAAGGGATAAGGCAATTAATAATGGGATAAGGTCTTTACGAATGGGATAAGGTGTAATAAAGAGTTAGGTGGGAGTTAATGTAGAGGGGTGGTGAAGGAGGAATAAGGGGGGAAATGGAGTGGAGATGGGGGCATTCATTCTACGAGAGGAGAGCTTGGAGTATGGGAGAGTGAAATTAACAGTGGGATTTACAGTGCACCGGGGGGTTGCAGAGGTTTTGGGCTCGGAGGGCTAGGACATCCATTGATGTCCTAGAGCTAGGCGTTACTAGTCGGCAGGGAGGTTGGTTTTGGGGTTTCCTGAAGAGCAGCATCAGATTCAAGCTAAGGAAGCAGCATCAGATTCAGGTTAGAGTTATGAATCTTTTGAATTAAATTGTTAGTAAATTTTATTTATTAAAATATTAGATTGAATGTGCTAGATTAAGTGAATTTTAAATTTACTGTTCTGTTCTAAATCAATGGTAGTTTAAATTAAATAAGGTCATTACACTCCCGGAGAGGGGAACCAGTCAACTTCCGGACTTTTCCTTCGGGGCCACATAGCATAGCGGAATTGATAGGTCTATACTATGCAGATGATACAGACCGCTTGAGCTCGCAGGTGCCCATAAGCAATATTACTGAATTATTGCTACAGGTGATAGTGTTGCTTATTGGGCAAATCACTAGTTTTGCGGCTCTACATCGGGTGTCCCATGCACAGATGAACTGTGCAGTCCAGTGCTTAAATGCACAAATTTTTGATTGGAGTACCACATTGCTTGAGTGTATGAAGAGGTAGTTGACAGATTGTCGTTTGCGAACATAGAGGAACTTTGGGTTCGGGACCATTCTGTGCTCGTTCATTTTTTAGAGTGTTCCAAGTTTTAGTCCTCGAGTAGTGGTACGAGGACATCAGGCCTCTCTTCTTTTTATGTGTAGATGAGAAGTATTACTACCGCGACACGGTGGCGGAAGGACCAATGAGTCCTTCGATGATGATTTCTTCACGTGGTTGTTGCGACAGATCCCGGTTATAGAGAATTACCCCTATGCCGGGATTGATTTCTCGAGAGACCCTGAGATACCAGTACCTCCTGGTGAGGAGCGATGAGAGATGGGTAAGTCTCCACCTTTGTAGTTTGTTTTTGTTTTGTTAAACATATGTAATTTTTATGTTGTTTTTGTTATATATATCATTTTTTTTTGTTATACCAGAGTGTTTGACGGATATGTGTTTGTTGTGTGCAGATGTGGGACTAGTGCGACTGACTGACTATGTGTGGAACATGCGTCTTCCTTGGCTAGGGGCCGCACCTTCCACCACAGGGGGACTAGCAGTAGCAGGAGATCTTCTAGCCGGGGAGGTTGAGAGGGTATTGAGACGAGTCGAACGGAACTTTACTACGCTCACTCACACGGTCCCTATGGCAGAGATTGAGGACCTGCCACCTTCTATGCAGCCTCATGTAGTGGGGGCACCACAGATGTGGGTCCAGTTGTTTCGGTGTTTAGCCAACGCTGTGGATCAATATAAAAGGGCCTGCAGGCCCTGACCTTAGCTAGACATTTTACATGCCACGAGCACTACTTGTATATATTTTTTGAGGGCATAAGCCCTGTGACTCGTTATTGGTCATATTTTTGAGGCACTTGCGTCCATCTGTGTACTTTGGTTACTTTATGATATTATATATGGATTTTTATGTTTTTTTTGTCTTATGGATCATGTGTGCAAAAAATGTATTTACATGTTTATGTGAATGTTCTTTCATATGTGTGCAATATGCCAATCTAAAATTTGATTAGCTAGAGTATCTGTAACTTGGTTTAATCTCTTAGGAACATGAAAATATGTAATATAATCAAAGTTTCATTCTAAGAGATGTACCCTAAGGAATCGTTGGTGTAAAGTTGGATCATGAACCCGATATACTTTGTTTAACAGAGACACAACCAGTTGAGCATCGAGATAGACCCGGAGATGAGAGATACCAAATGACAAGGCGTCACGAAGAAACTCAATAACTGCACTATACTCGGCAACATTATTTGTGGTGTCACCTAAGCATATACCTTCGGAATATAACAACTGGCATCGAGGTGTAAATATTACCCAAGCTACGGAGGCAAGCCTCTGAGTGTGTCGGCTAGCACCGTCTGCATACCCAATGAACATCTCAGATTCACTTGACATCTTCCACAGTGACGAAAGATAACATCAATGACATGTCCATAACACTAAAAGAAACTTAGACAGTAATAGTACAAAGACTATACATATGTTACAAAAAGTTACCCACAGTGACCTCCCTATGAGTAAGACTTCTTGAGGTAGAGCCCATTTCTAGGCTCCGCCAAAGCATTCCCTTCAAAATAAACCAGATGATAAGCGCCCTTTTTTAAAACCTCTTTTATGATGAAAGGTCCGAACCACATGGGTTTGAATTTTCCTGCCCCCAAGGGGTCCTTATCTTGGTCATAGACCAGGACAAGGTCGCCTTCAGAGAAAATCTGAGGAAGAATAGACCTATCATATTGACACTTGACTTTATGTTTGTGAGCCTCATTGGCCAGGGCCGAATCACGACGCTGCTCAAGGTATACTAACCGTTCTTCAAGTGGAGAAGTGTTTGGCAAAAATTGTACTGCCAACTTTAGGGACGAGATCTGACATTTGATAGGAAAGACTGCTTCCATCCCGTATACGAGTTGAAAAGGTGAGAAACCAGTTGTAGTCTTGACAGACGTTCGGTAGGCCCATAATGCTGAGTATAACATCAAATGCCAATTTGAATTGGTAGAGTTGATCGTTCGCTGTAGAATGGTCTTAAGAGTTTTGTTTACAGCTTCCACCTGACCATTTTCTTAGGGATAGTAGGGTGATGAATGTTCTTTCCGTAACCCAAGATTTGATGTTAAATTGGTCATCATCTGGTTCTAAAAGTGACTGCCATGGTCAGTGATAATCTCCCTCAGGATGCCGAACCTTTCTATTATCTGATTGAATAAAAAGAGGGCTGCAGTCTCTCCATCATCTTTAAACGTTGGCATAGCTTCAACCCACTTTGTGAAGTAGTCTACAACTACGATGATATAGCGGTGCCCCCTTGCTGAAGGAGGGTTTCATGTAGTGTAATCAATCCACCACTTGGTGAAGGGACCAAATGTGATGACAGGAAACATGGGAGAAAGATGTGCCCTCATCTTTCGAGAGAAGATTTGGCATGGGTGGCACTTCTTGACCGATTTGATACAATCTTTAATAAGTGTCGGCTAGAAGTAACCTGCTCATAGAATCTTTTGGGTTGTTGCCAACCCAGACAAATGACTGCCCCAAGCTCTGGTATGGCAATCGTTAAGCACGATAATTGCTTCTTCGTGAGTGAGACATCGACGTAGGATGCAGTCTACACCTCTCTGATACAATGTATCATCGAGTATGAGATAATTCTTAGCCTGATGGCATATGCGTCGAAGCTCATCATGAGAAGCAGTGGTGGGGCACTTCAAAGTCTGGAGATAGATAAGTATATATCCATACTAGGGATCCAAAGAGGTGATCAAAAACATATCTCCTCTGATAGGCGACTCTTCGGGCACAAGATTAATTGACTCAACCGAAAGTTTCGAAATAAGTTCTGCGAAGACCAGTGACTTTTTGGATTTTTCTGAAACGAAATCTAAGTCAAACTCCTGGAGGATGACTATCCATCTACTAATCTTTCCGCCTATTACCCATCGTGTCAACATGTACTGAAATGGATTCACAACAACAATGACGGTGGTCTTGTGAAAGAAAACATAATGACGGAACCGTTGAATAGCATGGACTGCTGCCAATGCAAGTTTTTTGATATGAGAATAATTGAGTTATGGTCTGATGAGGCCTCGGCTCAGGTAATAGATAACATATTCTGAGAATAAGTCATCTTCCTGAACTAATAACATGCCAATGGTTAACTCTGCTGCAACCAGATATAATAAGAAATCCTTTTTATATTTAGGTGGCCGGAGCAGAGGGACAGTTGTGAGTGCATGTTTCAATGTGACGAAAGAGCGTTGAGCGGCATCATCCCAATAAAAAGGAACGTGTTTTTTAAGTAAGCACATAAATCCCTTGGTGATCTCGCCATAGTTAGCAATAAAGCGTCTTAGAAAATTCGCCTTACCCTGTAGACTCTGAAGTTGAAGGACTATGCGTGGGGGGGGCAACTGAATTATTGCCTCAAACTTGAGAGGATCGACCATGATCCCTATTGTTGACACTATGAAACCTAACAAACATCCTAAAGTTATGCAAAATCTACACTTGTTTGGATTCAAGCGAATCTGGAAGTAGCGACAACGCTCAAAGATAAGTCGGAGGTGTGTGTGATGATCCGTTCTCTTGTGAGATCGAGATGCTAAATCATCTAAATAGGGCTCGACTATATGCTTGAGTTCATGGAAAGCAAAAGACATGGCCCGCTGAAAGGTGGCTCCAACATTTTTGAGACCAAAAGGCATCTTACGATACGCGAATGTACCCCATGGACAGATGAATGTTGTTTTGTGCTGGTCTTCGGGTTTGATTTGTATTTGGTTATATCCTGAAAAACCTTCCATGAAAGAGAAGCCCTCACAACCTGCACATTCATCAGTTATCTGGTCGATGAATGGTGTGGGAAAATTGTCTTTGGGACAGGCCTTGTTCAAACCACAGAAGTCTGTACATACACGAATTGTGCCTTGTTGTTTTATTGACCGGAACGGGTTTTGACACCCATTGGGTCAAATGGATAGGATAGATAAAATCAACTTTTAGCAATTTCTTAACCTCAACCTTAATGACTGTTGCTTTCCTAGGATTAACTGGATGAAGCTTCTGTCAAACAGGCTTGGCATCGGGATACATTGTGATTTCATGTTCGACTATTTTTGGATTGATACCTGGCATTTCCTCATAAGACCAGGCAAAAACGTCGCGGGATTATTTAAAAAGATCTGTATAGAGTTGAATCTCTCCAGGGGAGCAGTCAGCTCCGATGAAAACATTCTCCACAATGCCAGGGTTTCGGGAGATATTGATCGGTATGGTTTCAACGATGGCTGCCATGTTACCCTCAGCATAAACTTCGTGGGTAGCTAAGATATTAATAGGACAAGACCGATCTCCCGTCATAGTCACAGTGAATTATCCTGCTTCGATTCAGCTTAACTCTGGGAGGAAGTATGATCTATGGTGAAGATATTCCCAGGGTTTGTCCGGACTAGTCATTGCTTCAATTATTGCTTCGTCAGAGGGAAAGAACAAGTCTAACAAATCGACGTCAACGAGAGAACCTTGATCCCAAATAGGCTCTAGAAGTGGATCTAACTCTTGTGCAGGAGTTGGATCAGTGTGGGTTGAAGCTTGCTGGACTAAAGAGTACGCTACTTCAGATGCGGACAAGGGAATGGACATGCTCGGGTGCCCTGTCCCATCCATCATGGTTGATGGGGAAGGAAGTATCCATGGATCGTTGAAGTAAGTCATGCAGAACGACGAAACTTGAAAGATATCAACCTTATGGTGATTGGATATAAACTTGATATCGCCTTGAGGGGGTGGGTAATAGAAGGTACCCATCAAAGATGGGCACAAACCAACTCCTACGTTGACTACACCTGGTTGAGGATTATCAATCATTGGGACCGTGGATGCTCCCAATGCAGGGTCAGGTCTGGAGAAGGACAATTGATTGATGGTCACAATCCGAACCTTGTGTGGAAACAACAAAACCCAAAAAACTATAGCAACCACAGCTTGCATGGCATAAGTCCAACTCCTTCCTAACAAGAGATTATAGTTGAGGGGTGCGTCAACTACTTCTACCTCGACACACACGGTCTTCCCTCCTAACTGCATGGGGAAAGAAGGGATGATACCATGTGGTCAGAATGAACAACCGTTGAAAGTGGTGAGAAGAGTAGGTGACAGAGACAAAATGGGTTGGCCAATAGATTTCCAACATGCCAACAACATAATGCATGTCGAGGCGCCCTCATCAACCACCATGCGGAAGATATTCCAAGTAAAAGTTTTTGTGGGATAAGCCACTACTATCTGAAATGCTATGTCAAATGTAATCCAGATATTCCAGCATGATTGTACCCGGATTACAAGTCTCAGTAGATCCTAAAGCGGTTAACAAGGCTTTCCTCTGGGAAGGGCATCTTTGGAGGACCTCCAAAGTAGACATCGCACAAGTAGTTTTGGGCGGCCCTTGCGTTTGGGTTATGAGAAGCTTTTTTGAACGCACCTTTGGGGATGCCTGTCATTATTTTGACCAACGTCTTCTCAATATGTAGAGGAAGAGATGGTAGTTCGACTTCTTTTCCCTTCTCAGAAGTGCTTGGTTTACTATAGTCATGCGCTATAGTCGATATAAAAGCATCACCCCTCACCATATATATGTTCGTAGATGCAGGGTTGTTTGAAGACGGAGAGGGTCCTTGGATACCCCCTTCCATTCTTGTAGAGGCTTGTGTTAGATTTTGCCCATGTTGGAATGGATTGGTTAACACAACAGGATTTTGTTGTGTCACAATTTTTTGGGCCTCAGCAAGCCGGGGATAAAGGTGGGTCAGGTGGTCCTCCACGCACAGGTTTCATGGATACCTCACCTTCCATTTCTCAGTATTTCCCCCGCCAACATTATCGGTGGGTTTCTTATCCTCTTACCCTTCTTTTGTTGTTTTTTCTTTCCTTCAGACTGTTGGGTGGCCTTTGGATTAGTCAATTGCAGTGTGTGTACATACAACGTTTTGGTAGGGGGCGCAGCCAAGGAGGGGTTTGGCTGGATGTTGTGTGTTGTATAGACAATTGTTGCAACTGCTTCATCAGTTGCTCAGTGGGATTTATTTGTGATGAACCAACAATACCATCGGCATGTGGTCCAGCTCTTTGTCTCGTTTTATCAAGTATTGAGTGTGGTGCATCTAGCAAGATCTCGTATAATAAAACAGACTGAAAATAGATTAGCTCAAGTTGTTGAGCTCTCACGATGGCATCTTCCTCAAAAAATACTCCTAACATTGCGACATATTTGGAAAACTGTGGGACCAAAGACTTAAGGAACCACTCGAGAAGGAATGCTGGTGGGACTGGTACCTTAATTAAACTCTTTTGGCATCTCCATTCTCGGATGTGATCAGAGATATGGTCCACTTTTGTCTGTGAAAAATTGGCCAGCAATTTTGTGCCAACGTCGTATCTCATAGGTAACTGGAAATGGTTTAGGAAATCCATGGCCAATTTGCCGAAGGAAGAGTATCTTGAGCGGTAGAGCTCAATGTACCATTTCGCGACACTCCCAATGAGAGTGCATTGAAACAATCACAACTGTCTAGAGTCATCTTTCAAAGAGTTAGATGAGCACCAAAGATGGAAGGTAGTCACATGATCTCCTAGATCTTCGTTAGGCTTGGCTTCAAACTTTGGGATGTCCGAAGGAAACTTCGTCGGCATAGGAGTCCAACACAGATCATGATAGATAGGGTCATTCAACAACTTTGTCAAGTCTGGAAAATGCAAAGTTGCCAGGAAGGGTAGTTTGGGTTGTTGGTTATAACCTAGGAAAAAGGGGCCTTGAGTTTGAGTGGCACTAGGTTGCCAGGAAAAGTTCGGCTGCTGGCCCAGATTTTGGTAAAAACCATGGCCATGGCCAGCGTATGGATTTTGTGTGTGCGGAGACATCATTGGATGATTTCCAAAATAGGACATAGATGGTTGGGCATGCATTACATTCGAAGGACTTTGGGAAGGGTTGCCCCATGTCGGTCTCGTGGGGATAGGCATAGTACTTTGTCTGGGGTTCCATTGATTGTGGAAAGAACCCTAGATCAGCATTCCAGATGATGGAATAGATCCCTTCCAAGACTTCTAAGGCCCTGATGTGGAAGAAGTTCCTGGGTGTGCCCCCTGTGCAGGAATAGTACCCTGCATAGGAATAGATAGTACAAAACCAAGATTTCCCCCAGTCAGGAAAGTAGCTAACGAGAAGACGTTGTTACCAAACGCACCGAAAAAAGAAAATGATGTTGAACCTATCGGCATATTATGCGAAGGTGGTCCTTGACTCCTGACTCCAAATAAACTATGGTGTGCAGGCGGCCCGTCGGATGGCTGGTGCGTGCCACCAAGCGAAGGGGATGAAGGAGGTATATGACCTCCCCCATAAGGGAAAGCGTTAAAAGGAGTGGAAGTTCCCCCCATGTGGCCTTGCAGAGGAGAGTTAGAGCCCCCTGCCCCCAGACCTGAAGTCTGTGAAGTGGAGTAGGAAAGTATAGGACTTGTACCTGAACTAGGCATCCCATATGAGAATGGAGGGCCTGTCGCACTTTGTGTGAAAGGGGTTGTGGCCACCGCTAGAGATGGGATCAGACCACTATGCGATGTAGAGGCGGTCGAGACCATGGTGGCTTGGACACGTGATGGTGGTTTAGGAGGTGGAAACTCTCTTGTGGTGAAAATCATAGTGGGAATTGAAGAATTCCTAGAAGGAGTAACAAAATTTGTTTCCATTGCTGCATGCGACACTGTCTGTCACTCGTAAGGATGAATCGGTATGATGGTGGGTGCCGAAAGATCAGTGGTGGAGGTTTCAACCAGACCAAAATATTTCACTCCAAGGTATAAAATGGTCGATTCCTCTGGATGTTGGTCGGGCACAATTTCTTGTGACCCGATCGCTTCAAAAGACCCTTGTTGGTCTAGCTTTCACCTTAATGGTGGCGGGGGTGGCTCTAGTGTAATCGACGGTAGGACAGGAAGCCTCCATGACCGACAAAGATCATGATCCTCCACTATGTGATAAGATCAAAGACACTCTAGAGTGTTCTGATCATTCAAAAGAAACACACACTAAAAAAGTCCCTATAAAATAAGACAGGCGAAAACTAAATTAATTGGAAGAATAGTTACAACAACCAACACTAGAGAAACTTACTGGTGCAAGTGCAACTTGAACATAGAATCACACTTCGTATATACTCTGCAAAGCATGGACCGATGTATATCCTAGGTACCGTGGTATACCCCCACAGTCACCTGTGTATGTCCCTAAAAAAGATAGGCAACTAGGTTTCCAACGCGCGAACAGTCACCAGGAAGGTACAGTTGAAAGTCGGGTAGACCACAATGAGCAGGGTATCAAGCCCGAAACCTGTCAAGGGTATCAAAAGCAAGTGGTCCAGAAGACAACTGATGACATCGAACAGATTTAAGACCCACGAAGCTCCGTGGAAAATGCAATCGACGGAATCCCAAGACAAGCCCTCTATATGTGTTCTCCACTATGATTGGTCTAGCTTTGGAGGGGTTATCTCCTCTACCTTTCCACATGCGACCTCTTGTTTATCCCTTGTGTTAGAGGTGGGTCCTGGATAAATTTCACGATACTGGACTTGGACACTCCCTAACTCAGACTTCAATGTTTGATTTTAATGGTCTTGAAGAGTTTTCTCTCCAACCTAATCCAAGGCCCTAATCCTGAACTAGTTGGTTAACCCTACAAACATAAAAGTCTAATGAATTTTAGATTTAGTGTTAATTTTATGGATTGTATTATGTCAAAGGGTATGAAAGTGAAACTAGTGATTTTTGAAAGACGAAAGTAAAAATGAACAGAAAGCTGGAAACAAAAACTTCACTTAACGCAAATTTTCAACAACTTTTCAAACTTTTTTTTTTTAAGAAATTTTCTAAGATCTTTTGAACAACAAACTCAAAGAAGGATTTCACTCGACTACGAGCTACTTATGATCTAAGTAAACTATCAAGAACTTATGAAAGCAACGACTTTTCCCTGGTTACTAATGCAAAACATTACTTTTCAACCAAACAAAGAAATGAAAGATTTTATTTTTATTCAAATGCTCACAAAGCAAAAAGGAAAAATATCAACAAGTCAAAAACCAAGAAAAAAAACTTCTAGCCTAATCACAGATCACAAAGAATCACTTCAAGAAATCACACTCTAGCAACCTAAAAAAGGACTCTCACACTTGTCTAAAAAACTTAGAGGAAATTTTGATGAAAACTTTTAAATGAAAAAAGAAAGTTATGGCTGAGATCAAACCTACGCTACTGACTGCTAGGACAAAGATTCAAAAACCTGAGAGGTATAACTCTTGTCAAGGGAAAGGATGACTGCCTCACCCTCAACAAAAACTATCCTGCACAAGCACACTACTGACAATTCAACAACAAACATGTGCACGCAATATGTGTAGAGACAGAGGGAGTGTACACACGTCCTGGCCTTATACAGGTCGTGTGTATCTCTAAAACTCTGAAACAAATAAAAACATACAATCCAAACCAGGAAGAGACCACTGATATTGAGAACCATGATCTCTTGAAGGCTTAGACACTTTATTTAACAGAAAATAGAAAACAATGTAAGGAAAACATTTGTAAAACAAACCAATCTGAGATGAACCCTAAGCTATAGACTACAAACAACCAAGACTAGAAAGAGTTCTAGAAAACCCCTGAGAATGATTGATTCTGACAGAGAAGAGGATGGCTGCCTCAAAAATTTTCTGGAATCATACACGCTACTATTACTTCTTTAGCTAGCGTTTACACGTGGGCTATAAGAAAGTAAGGCATGGGTACATGCGTGCAGACCTTATGCAGGCCACGTGTAACTCTGGTGGTCTCAAAAAAAATCACAGTCAAGCAAAGAAACAAAGATAGCTGGTATGGAAGACTAGAATCTATGTTAGCTCAAACTTTGTAGAAACTTCAAAAAACAGGAAAGAAAACCAGTCTTTTAAAAATACCCAAATATATTCCTAGGAACCCTAGAGACTTCCCCAGTATGTTCGCCAATTCTGTTGTGGTGGGAAATCCCCCTATGGACTAGCGCTTAGGGTTATATTATGCATGCAGATAAGACCGAAAGAATCCTACTTTCTACCTTCATCCTAGACCTAATCCCCATTTCTTTTAAGCAAATACATGGTTAAATGAACATACCTTGTTCCGAACATTCTATGTCGATCCTTCTTCATGCTTGATCACTTGTTGGCAACTATCCTCTCAAGATTGACCTGCGTACAAAAAAAGCAAAAAACTCTACATGCATTTGTTCTACAGATTAATGGGTTAGAGATTCAAACATATATTCGCTAAACTATGAAGAACTCATATAGTGGGACGAGAAAAGCATTTCTTTATTATTAACTTTAATGAATCAACTTACAATGTCGAGACCGACCACTGCTCTGCGAACCTGATCTTGGGCTCCTCTTCAAATTTCCTCCAACTTCTTTTCCTTGTATCTCTCTTTGCATAAGGATGGCTAAAGGGTTGGGACAATGGGAATGTGCAATTGGGTAGAGTTTCTTTACTCTTATTCTCTTTCTCCAAATGGGACCCCTAACCCTTCTTTTATAGGCTAGAAGAAGCTAGGTATTTGGATGAACCCTTGTCCATGCATGGTCGGGAGTTTCAGTTAAATCACCCAAAGATGTGTGTTTCGTCGACAACTTTCCTTTTTTCGTTCTTTTGTAGGTACATGCGGGTTGTTTTAGGTCAGCTAGCGTGTACACGCGTTTAGTAATGGAGTAGGGAATGTGGGCCCTTATAAAAGAGGTTTTTTAAAGAGTTGTTCAGTAGTTCTTTGGAAAAGAAGGGATCTGAGATGGCCTGATGCCAGGTAAGCATGTATGGTGCAAATTAGGGTTATAATAGCCCCGTTTGGGTAAGTGAGTACATCAACTTCCCGAGGTCATAACTTTTGCATACGATCTCCATTTTAGGCGTGTGATAGCTCGTTGGAAAGGTATTGTTGAGGAGATTAATTTTTGGGTATTAATAATGCCTTCAGATATCATTGAGAACCTATATCTTGAAAAACCTTCATTTGGGCCCTCAAAATGGCCCCATAAGTTAAAAACTGCTAAAAATAGTAAATTGCCAAAATTGCCAAAAAACTGTTTTGAGCCAGCCAGAAAAGGTGGGTGGCCACTGATATCTGCCTGGATCAATCCTTCCTCCTTAGGAAGAAATGGTCTCCATTGCATTGAGTTCCCGGGGGATAGGGAAAAGAGTTTGCTGAATCTGCATCTTGGTGAGCTGCTTGTCTTGCTGGAGACGTCGCGCTGCTCAATTTGTGGAAGTTTGTCACAAACCTGTTGAGGCTGAGGCTGTTCAACAAGTTGGGCTACATGAGAGGATGATGTGTAAAATGAATCTTTTTTCTTTGCTGCAACCTTGTCGACCTCCTTCTGTTGGATAGAAGGTGCTTGCGGCGAGGTTGTAGTGGTTCCAATGTCCTTCTGTTCCCCTTTTGAAAAGATTGTGAAGAAGCTGAATTTTGTAGTATGAGATACTACCTTGCGACACTTTTTTGGTGGAATGGTAGTCAGAACTACCTTCGGTATTTTAAGAGATGACCTCCCAAAGTAACAATGACACTACGGGGTCGAGACTCATAAACAACGTGACGCTTCCACATATATGGTTGGCCCAAGAAAACATCACAGACATCCAGTGGGGAAACATCACATAATACCTCATCCTTGAAGGTCTGGATACCATATGACAATTGACACTGCTGGCTGACATGGAGATCTCGTCCTTGGCAAAGCCACCGGATGTTGTATGGCTACGGGTGTGGTGTTTTCGACAAACCTAACTGTTTGACGACCTCTTCTAAGATGAAGTTCTTCTGGATTCCGCTATCAACAATAAAATGTGGTGGGGTCCCCTTCACCCACATCTGTGAATGAAAAAGGTGCTGACCCTCTTCAAGATCTGTTGGTTGTTTAGGTTGAATTGTTGCGGTCACAAAAATAACAATGGGGTCTGCGTGAATAATCTGTCATTTACCAGTATTTTCAGAATCATATTCAGAATCAGGGTTCAGCTCCTTGTCTTTGATCTCAGCCACCAATGACTATTTTGGGCGACATTCATCGGTGTTGTGCCAAGGGCTTTTGTGGAAATCACACCATTTTTCGGTGTCCTTCTTTGTCTTCTCGTGACCCTTCTTTTCCTGTGTCTTGGAATGGTTTTCAGGAGACCATTTGTTAGGGTCGTCTTTGTCATAATTTGGTTGTTATGAATTTGTAGACCCGAACTCCCATTTATTCTGGTGCTTAAATTTCTGCTCAATTTTAACAATATATCGATAAGAAACACCGAGTGATGAGATGTCCAAAAAATGCATTTCAGTCTGGATGTATCTGTATAGAGCCCCACAGTATTTCAGAACCAAATGTCGCTCGGAGTCTTTGATACCCAGCTTGGTGCGCAAGGTATGGATGGTATTGGTGAACTCTGGAACTACTTGGCCCCTCTCTTGCCACAGTGTGGTCCATCTCATGTATTGGTCCTCATAGTTTCCAACAGAGTAATACTGTTCTTTTACCGCATCCATACAAAAATCCCAAGTGGGATCAGCCCCATATATTCCAGAATCCTCTTTGGAACTTTTCTCCTAGTAAGTTTCCCACCAATGTTTGACATAAGGGAGATCTTTAAGGAGTGCGAAGGTGATATTTTCTTTGTCGAAAAAATTGTGAACAGAGAAATAACCTTCTAGCAGAGTTAACCATTTTTCTTGGGCTTCTACATCTATCTGTCCTTCAAATACAGGAATATCAAAATTAAATTGTAACTTGAAAGGTGAGGTGCCTCGAAAGTGTCCGCCTTATGAAGATGCACCTGATGCTATCAACAGGCGTTGAAGGATGTGGGAAAAATTCTCCATCATTTTGTCCCTCTGTTGCGTGAGAGCTTTCTCAAGAAACAGATTGATAGGATCATCTGCTCCGTCGTTTTTCTTTTCTTACACCATTGAGGATTTCTTGGGTGTGTGAGAGCGATTTCCTTCAAGAGATACAAGCTCGATACCCAACTTGCTATACTCAGACCTCGTCGGGGACATGCAATGAAAAAAACCCGATCAAGAACAACCTGGTCTGATACCACTGATCCGAATTATTTGCAGCACGAAATGAGATCTGAGATATAATAAAGAAATGCATAGAGATATCGAAGATATTCAATAATATAACAGAAATGTATCAGAGATGAAACCATAAACATAGATATACAGTAATACATAATTTCTATTAATGAAAGGAATGTACAGAGATTGTAAAAATACAGAGTGAAAGACTCGCTAGAATGGTGGTAGCTTATCTCTGAGAAGAGATGTGACGACTACTCGAATTCGCAAGAAGTTGATTACGATGTGGCTCTGAAGGCCTTTTTACAATAAGCAGGAATGCCAAAAAACTTAGACATCAAAAAACCTAACCCTAGGAGATGAAGCGCCAAAAGTCATGTGGGCCCTGTTTGGGTAAGTGAGTACATCAACTTCCCGTGGTCGTAACTTTTGCATACGATATCCGTTTTAGGCATGTGATAGCTTGTTGGAAATGTATCGTCAAAGAGATTAATTTTGGTGGAAAATCATGCCTTCAACTATCATTAAGAACCTTGATCTTGTGACATACCCATCTGGTACGACTCCTACGATGTACAACCGATAAAAGCACCCTTAATTTATTTTTTTTTGTGTGTGTAGGAAGGTAATAATGACATTATGCTCAACACTGCAACAAGATGACAAACACAACACCTACAACTCACACAACAAAAACATAATGACCTAACATAAAATCACATCAATCATCTGGAAGCAATGTCTGACACTCAACCGATGGAGAATAAAAATGACTACCCGCCCATCCTACCCTGCAATGGTTAGGACCTCCAGGACACATAAGAAATGCTCAAGCCTAGGTTCCCATCGATTTTGACCATTTAAGGTCTCAAGGCTGGTGACTATTCCGAGGAAAAAGGAGGTGTCTACATCCCCCCCGACACAAGCAGACCAGGCACATTAAATGTTTACAAAACCAAGTACAAACATTCATTATAATGAACAACCACACCCTCAACAAGAAGCACAAGCCAAAACGACTTCGTCAACAACCAACCATTAATCTAGGCTGAAAGGTCAATATCTATGATTAAAAAAAAAAGGGTGTTAATAACAGATCAGTTAACCAGTCTAAATCACAACTAGTCAACAATTGTACAATCATTAAATGCAACTTAAATTGAGTGGGTCTACATTACCATATGGTCATCCATGTATCCTAAAATTTTAACCTTAAGTGCGAATCGATTTATCTAGTCACTTGAGTCCATAATTACAATCCACATTAATATTAAAACAATTCTAGCATACAACTTTGATACACATCTCAATAATTATAAGACTAAACTACGGTTTAATACAAGTCTAACTTATAATTTAGTTACTAGTTGAAGTTGGACACAAGGCAAAACACAAGGCCAAGGTGTAAGTTAAATACAAGTCTGAATTGCTCACTGAATACAAGTCTATATTACTAAATAATTACATCCTAATTTAACAACTTAAAAGTACATAACGATATTAACTATATTGAAATGTATGTCATTATTAATGTAACACCCTTCCATAGTATTACTTATGTCATGCAAATCCATCACATATAAAAATCTGCTGGCGATTAATTGCAATTGTTGTCTAAATTATACAAGGGGCTGTTGTCCATGAATGAGTACCATTCCATGAAAAATTTAATGTTGTTATGTGGTTATAACAAAAACCCATTTCTACTCTATTCGATGCAAGATTACCGCTATCTTGCGGTTTAATATTAAATGCCAATCAGAGCCAATCAATGCATTTGATTCCATGCCCATTCAATGAGATTTACTGCCCTATGCATTCAATGAGTTTACTACCATATTCATTAATGAGTTTTAAAGCCATATACCTTCAAGCTATACCTTACATTACCGACAGAGGGAAGGGTGGTCAAGACAAGGCTGGCAAGAGACATGAAGACACAGTGATAAGTGGTCGGTCACCCAGCAAAAAGAAAATGAAGCAAACTTAAAAGTTGGCAATTGCCAGTTATACACCAAGCAATGATTTCAGTCATAATGATGGAAATGCCCATCAATTAAAAACAAGATCATACTTCATAAGTTTTGGGCGAATTGTCAGTTACCCACCAGGAATGATTTCAGTCTTTAAATATGGAAACACCCAACAATTAGAAATGAGTGTAGACTTCATAAGTTTTGGGCGAATTTCCAGTTACCCACTAGGCACGATTTCAGTCTTTAAAGATGACAATGCCCAACAATTAAAAACTGAAATCAGACTTCATCAACAAAATTTTTTTATCCACAAGGCATATCTGACCAACTAAAAGTATGGTGTCGTTATCTAAATGTATTTAGTTTGCAGTCAAGGGTAAAATCGCAGTCCAACAAAAGTGGGAAAGGAAAACATAGCCATTTACTAAATTGTTGTCATATAACCGTTAAGAATGCATCCATAGAAAGGGGATTCACTATCCTTCACAACACAGGTATTAACCAGGAGATTCGCAGGTGAAATCACTGGAGTAATTTCACTGGAATAAATCGAGGGAAGAAATTATCTCAAGAAATAATTGTTGTGTAAAACTCAGGCGCTGACTATTAACCCCAAAAAAGAAACTCACTACCACGGTAAAAGGGTATCACTGGTCTAAATAGATTAAGTTGCAGTAAGAAAAATTTGTAGAATCACAGCCTAAGCAAGGTAAAAAATATCGACCATCCTCCCCGTGCATGTGAAAAGAAAACCTCAGTAAATAAAAGGGAAAATGTCTACACAGTAACAACGCAGATACTAGATAAACATGCTGTCCTTAGTTAAGTATGCAGTCACCAGTCATAAATCCCTATCATACGGTCACCATGCGAATATAAAAGGAACACAAACTGATAAGGCACAGTCATTCACATGAAACAAAATCACAATTATAAGGGCGGTAATAATGCATTTAAAAAAAAAGGGATTTTCCATTTTAAAAATGAAGTCACTCAAGATGCGAATTCGCTGCCATCAAGGGTAAATTTGTTGTCATTCCAAGGTCATTAGAAGGGCTGGAGAAGAATGAAGGCGACAAAAAATCACATCCAGAAACAATTAATCGCAAGGATAGAAGGTACGCCAATCGCGGAAATGATTAAACATTCGACACAAAATTCATCATTCACATGAAGGCACAAGATTTGAGATCAACCAATAACAATCAATAGAGGTAGATGGCTGACAGGAACATCCTTCACCCATCATCCTCGCACAGAAAAGAAGGGCGCTGAGATCCATAGGTCTTTTAACGCTAAGGCGACGATCGTAGATCAGGCTCCTGGTTGACTACTGAGGCGAGGACTGGTGAGCTAGGGATGAAGGCTAGACAACCACGAAGGTCACAATTAACACAACAAGGTGGTCAAGACGTGCAGGTAAATAATTCATGAGAGTCAATCTATCATCAAGCTAGGCAAAAATTTCAGAAAACCAATTTAACAAAATCATTTTACTTCTCCTTTAAAAAGAAGATCCAAGCATAAGTCCTAATATAATCTACCATACAAAATGAAGAGAGCATACTGTTGCCTGATCGCCCGCTTTGAATGATGTCCTGCATGCTCCTTGCAACTTCTGCTTGCCGACCGATGAGACTTTGCCGGTACCTCCCAGCCAATGCTAGGGGTACTCTTATTCCCCCTTATCCCCCCGAGCTGCAAAGGGTCCACTCACTCACTATCCAGAGATTTTGACTAGCTCCCAGCTCGCCTCGCAAGGCCAAGCTACCACCCCTCACCGAGCTGGGTATCCCAACTCCCACAAGTTCGAACTTCCTTTCTTTCCTAAAATATCATTTAATCAAAGTTTTAAAAATAAATTCCTAAAAATTCCTCTCTGTACAAGTGTCCCCCATCCCCTACATCCCTCCATAAATTAATTTCTTTAATTAATTAATTATCCTTATTTCCTTCACCCACCTAGAGTTACTCCTAGAATCACTCCTAGGTGTCCCCAAATTCTCTTACAGGTTTTAATGGATTTCCCTATTATTAAATTGCTAGTTTAGTTTAAATTAGAAATCTCTTAAATGGTAGATACTTTTCTAAGTTTGACTTTCCGCTTTTTTCCCTTATGTTCCCCTTTTTCCCTTTTATGTTTACATCTTTTCCTAGTTTCCTAAATTTTTAGATTTTTCCCTCTTTCCCCTTTTTGTTAGAACTCAAAAAGGCAAGTGTGGAAATTAACCCCCTTTTCCCTTTTCTCATTAAATTAATATATCTTAAATTATCATAAAATAATAAAACGATTAATTCCCTTTTAAATTTTAATCCAACAGTTTTTTTTTTATGAAACAATTAATTTCTTACTCCCTTCGTGTTACAAGATTTAACGAAGGTCATAATTACTATTTATGTGGTTTTTATTTTCATTATTATTATTATTTTTTATAGGGCGATAAAATTTTACCACTAGCATAGTTTAGACTTAAACCTTAAATTTTCGTGATGGGCGACATTTTATTAGGGAAAATGTTTGTTTTTTTTTTTTTTCACATTGATCATCCTAAGGCTATCTAGGTTCATTCATCTATCATCAACACTGCGATGTGCCCTTCAGGACGCACTAGGTTCTCCAAGGGTGCCACTCGCCCTAATATATTTCCCTTGTGTGACATGCCCTTCAGGATGCACTACATGCTCCAAGGGTGCCACTCGTCTCTCTCAATTTTTCTTGCGCGACGTGTCCTTCAGGATGCACCACATGCTCCAAGGGTGATACTCGCCTCTTGACTGACTTGGTAGACATCAATAACCCCTGGAGTCAATACTCCACCAGGTGAACTTTTGGGAGACTAAGGGCTTCTAAGGATAAGGCCCTCGCCTTATTGCGCGTCTCTTAGAATCATCGTGAGCGACTGTCGTAGTCTGCCCTCACGACATCGTGGGTCCTCTCGAACTAGGTAAACGTTAACCTACAGTTCGAGCCACGGTGGGAGTGCTAGTAGGATATGGAAGGGCTGTTGTCCACACCTCTCCCTCARCATCTCTGGTAATCGTGCGTGACCCCTTCACTCCACATGTGAGTCTGTTCGGAAAGCTATCATCAGCCTGCATCATCAACAAATCATGTCAGAATATATYCATATCATATCATCTAATCAGATGCACTAATATCATAGTAAAAACAATCAAACCCCAATGGTACATTCCCTGACTCAATCCAGAGTCCAAGGGGTTCCATCGATGCCTTTGCATCCTCAAGGTCCAAAATCCTGCACACTCAGTAAACTGAGTCAATAGCACCTATCTATGTCAATGCAGTAAAACAACATATCATCAACCCATAATGCCTCATAATCAAAATCAAAAGTTTTAATAGCATAATAATCCAGATCACTTGCGAGAAAGTGTCTTCAAAGAATAAGTTCGCTCAGTGCTCCAGAGCGGGATGTTACAGATCTTGAAAAACCTTCATTTGGGCCCTCAAAATGGCCCCGGAAGTTAAAAATTGCTAAAAATAGTAAATTGCCAAAATTGTCGGAAAACTATTTTGAGCCAGCCGGAAAAGGTGGGTGGCCATCGATATCCACTTGGATCAATCCTCCCTCAGGAAGCAATGGTCTCCATTGCATTGCGTTCCCGAGGAGAGGGAAAAGCGTTTGCTGAATCTTCATCTTGGTGAGCTGCTTGCCTTACTGGAGACGTTGCGTTGCTCAGTTTGTGGAAGTTTGTCACGAACTTGTTGAGGTTGAGGCTATTCAACAAGTTGGGCTACATGAGAGGATAGTGTGCAGAAGGAATCTTTGTGCTTTGCTGCAACCTTGTCGACCTGCTTCTGTTGGATAGAAGGTGCTTGAGGCAAGGTTGTAGTGGTTCCAATGTCCTTCTGTTCCCCTTTTGAACAGATTGTGAAGAAGCTGAATTTTGCAGTATGAGATACTACCTTGCGACACTTTTTTGGTGGAACGGTAGTCGGAACTACCTTTAGTATTCTATAGAGATGAGCCCCCAAAGCAACAATGAAATTGCGGGGTCGAGACTCATAAACAACATGGCGCTTCGACATATATGGTTGGCCCAAGATAACATCATAGACATCCAGTGGGGCAACATCACATAATACTTCATCCTTGAAGGGCTGGATACTTTATGACAATCGACACTGCTGGTTGACACGAAGATCTTGTCCTTGGCAAATCCACCCGATGTTGTATGGCTGGGGTGTGGTGTTATCAACAATCCAAACTGTTTGATCACCTCTACTGAGATGAGGTTCTTCTGGCTTCTGCTATCAACAATAAAATGTAGCGGGGTCCCCTTCACCCACATCTATGAATGAAAAAGGCACTCCCCCTCTTTAGGATCTGTTGGTTCTTCAGGTTGAATTGTTGCGGTCGCGACAATAGAAATATGATCTATGTCAATGATTTGTCATTTACCAGTATTTTCAGAATCAGATTCTGAATCAAGGTTCGGCTCCTTATCTTTGAACTTGTCCATAAATGACTGTTTTGAGCAACATTCATCAGTGTTGTTCCAAGGGATTTTGTGGAAATCACACCATTTTCCGGTGTCCTTCTTTGTCTTCTTGTGACCCTTCTTTTTATGTGTCTTGGAATGGTTTTCGGGAGATTGTTTGTTAGGGCCATCTTTGTCATACTTTGGTTGTTGGGGATTTGTAGACCCGAACTCCCATTTGTTCTGGTGCTTAAATTTCGACTCAATTTTAAAAGCACATCGATACACAACACTGAGTGATGAGATGTCCAGAAAATCCATTTCAGTCTTGATGTATCTGTGTAGAGCCCCACAGTATTTCATAACCAAATGTCCCTCAGAGTCTTTGATACCCATATTGGTGTGAAAGGTATGGAAGGTAATGGTGAACTCTAGAATTGCTTGGCCCCTCTCTTGTCGCAGTGTGGTCCATCTCATGTACCGGTCCTCATAGTTTCCAACAGGATAATACTGTTCTTTTACCGCATCCACAAAAAAATCCCAAGTGGGATCCGCCCCATATATTCCAAACTCCTCTGTGGAACTTTTCTCCCAGTAAGTTTCCCACCAATGTTTGACATGAGGGAGAGCTTCAAGGAGTGTGAAGGTGATATTTTCTTTGTCGAAAAAATTGTGAACAGAGAAATAAATTTCTAGCAAAGTTAACCATTTTTCTAGGTCTTCTGCATCTATCTGTCCTTCAGATACAAGAATATCAATATTAACTTGTACCTTGAACAGTGAGGTGTCTTCAATGTGGCCACTTGATGAAGATGCGTCTGATGCTATCAGAAGGTGTTGAAGGAGGTGGGAAAAATTCTCTGTCATTTTGTCCCTCTGTTGCGTGAGAGCTTGCTCAAGCAACAGATTGATAGGATCGTCTGCTCCGTCATTTTTCTTTTCTTCTGCCATTGAGGGTTTCTTGGGTGTGCGAGAGAGATTGTATTCAAGAGAGACAAGCTTGATACCCAACTTTCTATACTCATAGCTCGTTAGGGACATGCACTGAAAAAAAACCTGATTAAGAACAGCCTGCTCTGATACCACTGATTCGGATTATTTTCGGCACGAAATGAGATCGGAGATATAATAAAGAAATACACAGATATATCGAAGATATTCAATAATATAACAGAAATGTATCAGAGATGCAACCATAAACAAATATATATAGTAATACACAATTTATATTAATGAAAGAAATGTACAGACACTGTAAAAATACAGAGTGAAAGACTCGCTAGAATGGTGGCAGCTCATCTCTGAGAAGAGATGTGACGGCTACTCGAATTCGCAAGAAGATAATCACAACGAGACTCTGGAGGCATTTTTACAATAAGTAGGAATTCCAAAAACCCTAGACATCCAAAAACCTAACCCTAGGAGATGAAGCGCCAAAAGTCATGTGGGCCCCATTTGGGTAAGTGAGTACATCAACCTCTCAGGGTCGTAACTTTTACATACGATCTTCGTTTTAGGCTTGTGATAGCTTGTTGAAAAGGTATCATAGAGGATATTACTTTTGGGGGATCTATCATGACTTTGACTATAATTGAGAACCTCGATCTCGAAAAACCTTCATTTGGGCCCTCAAAATGGCCCCGAAAGTTAAAAACTGCTAAAAATAGTAAATTGCCAAAATTGCCAGAAAACTGTTTTGAGCCAGCTGGAAAAGGTGGGTGGAGACCGATATCCACTTGAATGAGTCCTCCCTCCTTATGAAGCAATGGTCTCCATTGAGTTGAGTTCCCGGGGGAGAGGGAAAAGCGTTTTCTAAATCTGTATCTTGGTGAGCTGCTTGCCTTCATGGAGACGTCGCGTTGCTCAGTTTGTGGAAGTCTGTCATGAACCTGTTGAGGCTGAGGCTATTCAACAAGTCCGGATACATGAGAGGAAGGTGTGCAGAAGGAATATTTTCACTTTGCTGCAACCTTGTCGACCTGCTTCTGTTGGATAGAAGGTGCTTGGGGCGAGGTTGTAGTGATTCTAATGTCCTTCTATTTCCCTTTTGAACAGATTGTGAAGAAGCTGAATTTTGCATTATGAGATACTACCTTGCGACATTTTTTTGGTGGAATGGTAGTCAGTACTACCTCTGGTATTCTATAGAGATGACCCCCCAAAGTAACAATGACACTACGAGGTCGAGACTCATAAACAACATGGCGCTTCCACATATATGGTTGGCCCAAGAGAACATCACAGACATCCAGTGGGGAAACATCACATAATACCTCATCCTTTAAGGGTTGGATACCGTATGACAATCAACACTGCTAGATGACAAGAATATCTCGTCCTTGGTGAAGCCACCCGATGTTGTATGGTTGCAGGTGTGGTGTTGTCGACAATCCCAATAGTTTGATGACCTCTACTGAGATGAGGTTCTTCTAGCTTCCACTATCAACAATAAAATGTAATAGGGTCCCCTTCACCCACATCTGTGAATGAAAAAGGCGCTCCCCCTCTTCAGGATCTGTTGGTTCTTCAGGTTGAATTGTTGCAGTCGTGACAATAACAATGGGGTCTACGTCAATGATCTGTCATTTACCAGTATTTTCAGAATCAGATTCTGAATCAGGGTTCGTCTCCTTGTCTTTGAGATTGTCCATCAATGAATTTTTTGAGCAACATTCATCGGTGTTGTGCCAAGGGATTTTGTGGAAATCACACCATTTTCCGGTGTCCTTCTTTGTCTTCTTGTGACCCTTATTTTCTTGTGTCTTGGAATGGTTTTTGGGAGACTGTTTGTTAGGGAAGTCTTTGTCATACTTTGGTTGTTGGGGATTTGCAGACCCAAACTCCCGTTTGTTCTGGTGCTTAAATTTTGACTCAATTTTAACAGCACATCGATAAGCAACATTGAGTGATGAGATGTCCAGAAAATCCATTTCAATCTTGATGTATCTATGTAGAGCCCCACAGTATTTCATAACCAACTGTCCCTTGGAGTCTTTGATACCTAGCTTGGTGCGCAAGGTATGGAAGGTATTGGTGAACTCTCGAATAGCTTGGCCCCTCTCTTGCCGCAGTGTGGTCCATCTCATGTACCGGTCCTCATAGTTACCAAAAAGATAATATTGTTCTTTTACTGCATCCATAAAAAAATCCCAAGTGGGATCGGCCCCATATATTCTAGATTCCTCTGTGGAAATTTTCTCACAGTAAGTTTCCCACCAATGTTTGACATGAGGGAGAGCTTTAAGGAGTGTGAAGGTGATCTTTTTTTTGTCGAAAAAATTGTGAACAAAGAAATAACCTTCTAGCAGAGTTAACCATTTTTCTAGGTCTTTTGTATCTATCTGTCCTTCAAATACAGGAATATCAATATTAACTTGTACCTTGAAAGGCAAGGTGCCTCCAATGTGGTCGCTTGATGAAGATGTGCCTGATGCTATCAGCAGGTGTTGAAGGATGTGGAAAAAATTCTCCATCATTTCGTCCCTCTGTCGCATGAAAGATTTCTCAAGCAACAAATTGATAGGATCGTCTGCTCCATCATTTTTCTTTTCTTATTTCATTGAGGGTTTCTTGGGTGTGCGAGAGCGATTGTCTTCAAGAGAGACAAGCTTGAGACCCAACTTGCTATACTCGTACCTCATCGGGAACATTCATTGAAAAAAAAATGATCAAGAACAGCTTGTTCTGATACCATTGATCCAGATTATTTTTGACATGAAATGTGATCGGAGATATAATAAAAAAATGCACAGAGATATCGCAGATATTCAATAATATAACAAATATGTATCAGAGATGCAACCATAAACACAGATATACTCACTTACCCAAACGAGGCCCTCATGACTTTTCAACAAGTCTGAGACTGTTCAACAAGTCGGGTTACATGAGAGGACGGTGTGCAGAAGGAATCTTTGCGCTTTGCTGCAACCTTGTCGACTTGCTTCTGTTGGATAGAAGGTGCTTGGGGCTAGGTTGTAGTGGTTCCAATGTTCTTATGTTCCCCTTTTGAACAAATTTTGAAGAAGCTGAATTTTAAAATATGAGATACTATCTTGCGGCACGTTTTTGGTGGAACGGTAGTCGGAACTACCTCTAGTATTCTATAGAGATGACTCCCTCTATAGGGAACTACCTCTGGTACTCTATAGTTGGAACTACCTCTGGAACTATCTCATCCTTGGCAAAGCCACCCGATATTGCATGGCTCTCGGTGTGGTGTTGTCGACAATCCCAATTGTTTGATGACCTCTGTTGTGATGAGGTTCTTCTGGCTTCCGCTATCAACAATGAAATGTAGTAGGGTCCCCTTCACCCACATCTATGAATGAAAAAGGCGCTCCCCCTCTTAAGGATCTCTTGGTTCTTTAGGTTGAATTGTTGCGATCTCGACAATAGCAGTGGGTTATGCATCAATGATCTATCCTTTACCAATATTTTCCGAATCAGATTCTGAATCAGGGTTCGACTCCTTGTCCTTGATCTTAGCCTTTGTGGAAATTGCACCATTTTTTAGTGTCCTTCTTTGTCTTCCCGTGACCCTTCTTTTCCTGTGTCTTGGACTGGTTTTCTTGAAACTATTTGTTAGGGTCATGTTTGTCATACTTTGGTTGTTGCGGATTTGCAGACCCAAACTCCTGTTTGTTCTGGTGCTTAAATTTCTGCTCAATTTTAACAACATATTGATAAGCAACACCGAGTGATGAGATGTCCAAAAAATCCATTTTAGTCTGGATGTATCTGTGTAGAGCCCCATGGTATTTTAGAACCAAATGTCGCTTGGAGTCTTTGATACCCATCTTGGTGTGCAAGGTATGGAAGGTATTGGTGAACTCTGGAACTGCTTGGCCCCTCTCTTATCATTGTGTGGTCTATCTCATATACTGGTCTTCATAGTTGCCAACAGGGTAATATTGTTCTTTTACTGCATCCACAAACAAATCCCAAGTGGGATAGGCCCCATATATTCCAGACTCCTCTGTGGAACTTTTCTCCCAGTACATTTCCCACCAATGTTTGACATGAGGGAGAGCTTTAAGGAGTGCGAAGGTGAGCTTTAAGGAGTGCGAAGGTGATCTTTCCTTTGTCGGAAAAATTGTGAACAAAGAAATAACCTTTTAGCAGGATTAACCATTTTTCTAGGGCTTCTGCATCTATTTGTCCTTCAAATACAGGAATATCAAAATTAAATTGTACCTTGAAAGGCGAGGTGCCTCCAAAGTGGTCGCTTGATGAAGATGCACCTGATGCTATCGACAGGCGTTGAAGGATGTGGGAAAAATTCTCCA